>JABMCL010000667.1:315000-340000 GCA_018857735.1 Alviniconcha marisindica | reverse complement strand
TCACTCCAATCATAAAACATTAAATTACCACAACAGCAAATAAACATCCAGGTAAAAAGTCGTTCATAGATAAATAGATGAAAAATACTTTCAAAATTTACACTGTCTTGAACTGCAACAGGCGGTAAGCAAGGGGGGGCCGGAGGAGAGAGGGGCCGGAGGGGGCGTGGGGGGGAGAAGGCGAGGCTTCATTTGAAATCAGAAAGCTTTGCTGTTGTTGTTGTTATTGGTGGTGGTGGTGGTGATGATGATGTTATTGATGATGATGATGTTTGTGTGATGATGACGTTGAGGTATTCAATTAGCCTTATTTGGAGAGAGGAATGAAAATACTTATTTGACGCTGAAGCTTGCGTCAGCAACGAAATGAGACAGCGGGTAAGGGTGCTATGTCGGGGGGCGACTGACTTGGCGTTAACTGACACCTGCCAAGTATTTCGCTTTCATCATTGTAGTGCACTGAGACGCTTGATACAATTAGCACTCAAAAGACGCCTTTATACAAAGTATGAGATCAGCAGGATGTGCTCAGTTACGCCCGCCCCCAGATTTCTCCGGAGCCAAATTCTGTGCGGACTCCACTCACAAAAGCCCTTTGGATGAGACTTTAAACCGAGGTCCCCTGTGTGTGCACGCATGCAAACAGATGGCATACGCACGTTGAAGATCCTGCGGTCCGTGTGAGAGTTTGGCGGATTATTTCGGTATCCGTTCCACCCCCGTGTTACCGCAGTAGCACGTAAAAGACCCCGGTCATTCTGCCGAAAGTGCAGGTGGCAGGTTACCGCTAAACACGCATACACCTTACGTATGTGGCTTTGCATGAAGTGACATGGTGCATGGTTGTATGGTGTACACAGAACGCGCCGAGATGGCAGCAGTTTCATGTGGCACCAGCCATGCCAGCGCTGTAAGTACACCACTTCGGTGGATATTCAAAAACGCGCTATAAAAACTATTCATTCATGTAGAATCACATGCGAGCGCAGTGAGTCTGCTCGAGAGCGGAGAATAGCGCTATATAAAAGCGATGAATAATAATAATAATTATTATTATTATGGAAACCCTGAAGTATATAACCCAGCATGCACGTGTGAACCTCAGTGAGTTTGCTGGAGAGCGAATCAGAATAGCGCTATGTAAAAGTGATAAAAAAAATAACGATATCTAAACAACTGACTCGCGTGTGAGCGAGATCCGTCAGTTTGCTGAAGACCGAATCAGAACAGCGCTATGTAAAATCGATCAATAATAACCATACTTAAACAACTGACTCACGCCTGAACGATATATTGGTTGGAGAAGACGTTCAAGAAGAGTGTGGCCATGCGGTTGTCCCTCCATCCCATGGACTTCTTGTAGGTCTGCACCTCTCGTTTCGTGCCGTTTCCTGAAGAAGAATGTAAACGCCAGCTTCGTTCGATTTCTGCTCAGCGCTCGTTCTCTTACCCGGCTCCGTCTGCCTGGGACTAACTACCTGTTTCTGTCCGTCATTCTACCTTTGTCAGTTCTTTTGAATCTTCACTGAAAACCTTTCTGTTTTCAAAACCCTTTTTTTCTTTTCTTTTTCTCCCCCCCCTCCCCCCCCCCCCCCCCCCCCCCCTCCCCCTCCCATTGCCTCTCTCTCTCTCTCTCTCTCTCTCTCTCCTCTCTCTCTCTCTCTCTCTCTCTCTCCTCTCTCTCTCTCTCTCTCCTCTCTCTCTCTCTCTCTCTCTCTCTCTCTCTCTCTCTCTCTCTCTCTCTGTGCGCGTGAGTTTGTGTGTAAGTGTGTGTGAGTGTGTTTGTGTGTGTGTATGGTATGTGTGTTTGTGTGTGTGTGTGTGTGTGTGTGTGTGTGTGTGTGTGTGTGTGTGTGTGGTGTGTGTGCGTGTGTGTGTGTGTGTGTGTGTGTGTGTGTGTGTGTGTGTGAGAGAGAGAGAGAGAGAGAGAGAGAGAGAGAGAGAGAGAGAGAGAGAGAAAGTGTGTGTCTGTGTGTGTTGTATGCATTGAATATTGAAAACGTGTACAATTTAAGAATGTGTACGCGCTCAGGGCGTATGCGGGTAAGGCGTTCTAAGTACCCATTATTATTACTATAAACTCACCGATACTTCGTATCCCCCATGTTAAAACAAAAACCTTTGGCCGACGCCCTTTCTCTTACTGCGCTCCAAAGCAACGGAAGTCGCTCCCTTCTGACATCCGTCACGTTCAATCCGCGTTAAAAACACGTCCGCAACGACACAAATGATTTCAAATTCTGTCTTCTCCCTTTGCCCGCCCTGTATATCGACGATCGTTTCTTCATGTTCCTGTTGTCGGTTTGTTGTTGTTTCTTTTTTTGTTTCGTTTTGTTTTATTTTACTTTTGTGCTTTCGTGGCCAATGTAATCAAGTGTTAAAACAACCGAGAGCTCGGAAACAGGTACATGTCTTCTCTGTCTGTCTCTGTTTCTTTGTGTGTCTCTGTCTCTGTCTCTGTCTCTCCCCTCTCTCTCTCTGTCTCTCTCTGTCTCTCTCTGTCTCTCTCTGTCTCTCTCTGTCTCTCTCTCTCTCTCTCTCTCTCTCTCTCTCTCTCCCCTCTCCCCTTTTTTCTCTCTCTTTCTCTCTCCGCCCCCCCCCCCCGTCTCTCTCTCTTACTTACGTGTTTTGCTTATGTCCATCACTAGCATAAAACGCATTGTAGACGGCAGCTAGGCCATACAAATTACCACCATAATTAATATTATTCAGGGCTCCCATTAGCGAGTATTTTAAGGAAGTCCCTGGGACTCCCTGCTACAACTTTTAGAGGGTCCCTGGGCAGTTTTAAAGGGTCAAGTCTCATATGAAACGGCAGCTGTGCAGAAGTATTCTGCTTTGCATAGGATGCCCTTTGTTCCTTCAACAACTCAGTTCTGTCAGACAATGTCACTTTTAGTTGTACACTTTCAGGTATGCTGGTTCGTCATAGCAGTAACAGGTTAATTGAAAGGCCTATCCTCGTAGTTCTTCATGTCTGTGGTACCGTCTGGTGGTTGGCAGCACTGCCAACTCTGTAGATGTGTTTTAGTAGCATCCATCAGTCAGTATGAAAAGGATTTTTAAGTAGCAGAATAAGAAAGGAAAATGTGTGGCATTTTCAAACACAAGACCATTATAAATATTTGTCTGAAAGTGAAACAAGTTAGAGTAACGCTCTGAATCTGTGAAACAGATCGAAACCAAACAGAGAATGAAGAGCAGGGTACTACAAATAGCTAAGGATGATTCTGTAATTAATATTGTGTATTGTCTTAACATCACTCAAAATGTAAGTTGCCTCCCTTGTTGACTATGGTGCCACTTTGAACAAATTTAGTGTAGAAACTCCCACTGACCTTTTTTTGACAGCTGAAAATTCACAACAAATTATTGTTATGTTGGAAGCCTTCACATTGACCCCATGTACACAGATCTCTATATAATCCTCAGTTTCTTTGCATGATTGTTTTATCTTAAACTTTTTAGAATGAGAAGACCACACTGATGTTGAAATAACCTGGGAGAATGACTGTGTTCTTGTCAGTAACAAAGGCGGTGTAAGGTAGTTGGTTTTGAGACAGAAGATGTGGTAGAATAGTTCGCATGACCCGTTTCTGTCAGTTGGGAACAGGAGGTCTGGACTTCAAAGAAAACCCCATAACCTGGCACTTTCTTAGTGCGTCCCGTGAGACCCTCTAGGCCTAAGTTTAGTGCGTCCTTTTCAGCTATAGTGCGTAAGGGACGCACATTTGTCCGTTAATGGGAGCCCTGATTATCATTATGATTACCGCAAAGAGACGAGAGAGGGCCATCGTCAGTCAGACGCACATTGGAACTCTTTCAAAAGCACCGCTGAGAAAACCTCTCAGAGGCAAGGTGGAGCGCGTAATTATGAGCCTTTCCGATCGCACAGATACCGTCTTGAACCGAACTGAACTTACCGCAGAGCTGAGTGGGGTAGTCGGTAGGCTCGAAGGTGCTGCTGAAGCACTCGAACTTGAAGCCGGACGACTTGTGCCAGTCGCCGTAGGGGTCGTAGAGGCCGAAAGTGACCTTGAACTCTTTGTTCTTATCCGTCATGGACACCTCGTTGTCCGCGTTCTCGTCACCGTAGTCGAAGAGCTCGGAGGTGTTCAGAGATCCTCTCTTCCGTCTGAAGGGTGCCTCCTCAATGCCTTCCAGGTACTGAAACAATAACCCATCCCGATAAGGGTCACAGACACCGTCATTGTTTGTGGATCATAGACACTGTCATTTGTGGATCATAGACACTCATTATTTGTGGATTATTTGTGACTGTCATTAAAAAAAAAAATGTGGATCATAGACATTGTCATTATTTGTGGATTATAGACACTCATTATTTGTGGATCATAGACACAATCATTTGTGGATCACAGACTCTGTCATTATTTGTGGATCACAGACACTGTCATTATTTGTGGATCATAGTCACTATCATTTGTGGATCACAGACTCCTTCATTATTTGTGGATCACAGACTCTGTCATTATTTGTGGATCATTATTGAGTGGCCGTTGTCAGTCAGTCATTGTTGATGGTGTTGCGTCCGCCTCCCGCCCTCTTGTGTACGGCGTGCCCCAGGGTTCCGTGTTGGGACCGGGTTTACCTTGTACTCCCAGCCTTTGTCAGATGTGATTTCTGTCCATAATTGTGACTATCACAAGTACGCCGATGACACTGAGCTGTCCAAAAGTGCCCCACCCGATCAGTTCCTTTCTGTTCAATCCTGTATTCAGACATGTATTGATGATGTTCTGCTCTGGATGAATAGCAACAAGCTTAAGTTGAACACAGATAAGACTGAGGTTATGCCTGCTGGCTCTGCATCTTGTCTTGAATCGGTCGTCAGTGAGTGCGCAAACATTGGCGGAAACAGTGTTCCTTTCAAAACGTCGGTTAAATACCTTGGAGTCCATCTTGATAAAACGTTGTCAATGCAGAAGCACATCAGCAGCATCTGCTGTGCGTCCTTTCTAGAGCTCCGACGTATCGCATCAATCCGACCGTATCTGTCCCAAAGCGCTGCAGCAAGACTTGTTGCGGCAATGGTCTTATCCCGCCTTGATTATTGCAACTCCGTTTTCATAGGTCTACCAGGAGACCAGATTGCTCGGTTACAGCGGGTGCAGAATAACGCGGCACGGCTCGTGTTGAAAAAAAGAAGACGAGATCACGTAACACCGCTTCTTAAGGAACTTCACTGGCTACCAGTAATATTCCGCTGTCAGTACAAGATTGCAAATCTTGCTTACCGCCATTTTGAAGGGTCTTTACCTCCTTATCTTTCTTCATCTCTCTGCACTTATGAACCGTCTCGCTCTCTCCGATCTTCTAATGAAAAGCTGCTAAATTTTCCAAAGCGAAATCGCTAATCATTTGGACAACGTTCTTTCAGTTTCATGGCACCATCTCTCTGAAATTCTCTGCTGGCCACTCTAAAAAATGTACCAACACTGTCTCAATTCAAATCGCAGCTAAAAACCTTCTTGTTTGCCCAGGCCTTCCTGTAGAATCTGAAGAAATGTGTGTCTGTGTGTGGCATTTGAATGTAGATGGATGCATATGGATAGGGAGAGGGGGAAGGGAAGGGAGAGAGCGTGAGAGATCTAGGTAAGAGAAGGAGGCACGGGTAGGGTGGGTGAAAAGACAGATTCAAATTGGTGTTGTTGTTTGAGATCATTAAGTTAATATTTTGTTAATTGATATATGAGTGGACGAGCGGAGACTGGTGTGCGCATGTCAGTCATTGTGTGTGTGTGTGTGTGTGTGTGTGTGTGTGTGTGTGTGTGTGTGTGTGTGTGTGGTGTGTGTGTGTGTGTTGTTGTGTGCATTGTTCGATAGGCGATAATGGTAATTTAAGCTACAATAATTAAGGTTTTGTTTGCTGAAATGTATGTTAATGTAGTTTTTCTGATAAGATGTTTGTACAGCGCAGTGAGTTTAACTCTGGTTAAAGAATAGCGCTTTATAAGAATTATTTATTATTATCATTATTAACACAGACACTGTCATTATTTGTGGATCATAGATACTGTCATTATCTGTGGATCATAGACACTCATTATTTGTGGATCATAGACACTGTCATTATTTGTCGATCATAGACACTGTCATTATTTGTGGATCATAGCCACTATCATTTGTTGATTATAGACACTGTCATTATTTCTGGATCATAGACACTCATTATTTCTGGATCATAGACACTATCATTTGTGGATCATAGACACTGTCATTACTTGTGTATGATATACACTGTCATTTGTGGATCATACACTGTCATCACTTGTGGATTACACACTGTCATTATTTGTGGATCATAGACACTGTCATTATTTGTGGATCATAGACTGTCATTTTTTGTGGATCATAGCCACTGTCATTATTTGTGGATCATAGATACTGTCATTATTTGTGGATTACACACACTGTCATTATTTGTGGATCACAGACACTGTCATTATTTGTGGATCATAGACATTTTCATTATTTGTGGATCATAGACACTATCATTTATGGATCATAGACACTGTCATTATTTGTGGATCACAGACACTGTCATTATTTGTGGATCATAGACACTGTCATATTTGTGGATCATAGACACTTTTATTATTTGTGGATCATAGACGCTATCATTTGTGGATCATAGACACTGTAATCATTTGTGGATCATAGACACTGTCATTATTTGTGTAACATAGACACTGTCATTATTTGTGTACCATAGACACTGTCATTATTTGTGTAACATAGACACTGTCATTATTTGTGTACCATAGACACTGTCATTATTTGTGTATCATAGACACTGTCATTATTTGTGGATCATAGACACTGCCATTATTTGTGGATTATTTGTATAGACACACGTCTGTGTTCTCTATCAAGAACTCCCAGTCATCGTCCTGCCGATATGAAAGGTGAATGTCTGTCTGTCTTCTTCTGTCTGTCTGTCTGTCTGTCTGTCTGTCTGTCTGTCTGTCTCTCTCTCTCTCTCTCTCTCTCTCTCTCTCTCTCTCTCTCTCTCTCTCTCTCTCTCTCTCTCTCTCTCTCTCTTCTCTCTCTCTCTCTCTCTCTCCTCCCCCCCCCTCCCTCCCTCCCTCCCTCTCTCTCTCTCTCTCTCTCTCTCTCTCTCTCTCTCTCTCTCTCTCTCTCTCTCTCTCTCTCCCTCCCTCCATCCCTCCCTCCCTCCCTCTCCCTCCCCTCCCCCCCCACCCCTTTCTCTCCCTGTCTGTCTGGTGGAGGGTGAAGGGCAGGGAGAAGGGGTTGGAGACGGACCTTGCGGGCGATCTTGAGCTCGGTTCGTCCCTGCCATTTCCTCCCGGTGGCGATGTTCTCCACGGCCAGCCACAAGGTCTTGATGACGAACATCTTCTTCCGGTAGGGATCCAGCATGTTGCCGGGCGTGAGGGTGATTCTGTATCTACCGCACACCGTTCTCTTGAGGGCGTTGTACTTGCAGGGGAAGCGCACCGACTCCCGCGTTTTGGAGAAGGAGATGAGCTTCTTCCCGCGCCGGACCTCACACACCTCCGTGGTGGCGGCGTAGTCTGTGTGAGGATGGACAATGCAGTCAGGTCACCTTTGCTAGAACAATGCGGCCAAGTTACCTTTGCTAGAACAATGCGGTCAAGTTACCTTTGCTAGAATAATGCAATCAAGTCACCTTGGCTAGAACAATGCGGTCAAGTTACCGTTGCTAGAACAATGCGGTCAAGTCACCTTTGCTAGAACAATGCGGTCAAGTTACCTTTGCTAGAACAATGCGGCCAAGTTACCTTTGCTAGAACAATGCGGTCAAGTTACCTTTGCTAGAACAATGCGGCCAAGTTACCTTTGCTAGAACAATGCGGTCAAGTTACCTTTGCTAGAATAATGCAATCAAGTCACCTTGGCTAGAACAATGCGGTCAAGTTACCGTTGCTAGAACAATGCAGTCAAGTCACCTTTGCTCGAACAATGCGGTCAAGTTACCTTTGCTAGAACAATGCAGTCAAGTCACCTTTTCTAGAACAATGCGGTCAAGTTACCGTAGCTAGAACAAGGCAGTCAAGTCACCTTTGCTAGAACAATGCGATCAAGTTACCTTTGCCGGGTTACCTTTGCTAGAACAATGCAGTCAAGTCACCTTTGCCAGGTTACCTTTTGCTAGAACAATGCGGTCAAGTTACCTTTGCTAGAACAATGCAGTCAAGTCACCTTTGCTAGAACAATGCAGTCAACTCATCTTTGCTGGAACAATGCAGTCAAGTCACCTTCGCTAGAACAATGCAGTCAGTTCATCTTTGCTAGAACAATGCAGTCAAGTTACCTTTGCTAGAACAATGCAGTCAAGTCACCTTTGCTAGAACAATGCAGTCAATTCATCGTTGCTAGAACAATGCAGTCAAATTACTTTTGCTAGAACGATGCAGTCAAGTTACCTTTGCTAGAACAATGCAGTCAAGTTACTTTTGCTGGAACGATGCAGTCAAGTTACCTTTGCTAGAACAGTGCAGTCAAGTCACCTTTGCTAATTACCGCGTGTCAGCTTTTACCGAACGCTGCACTGTCACTACCAGAACGACTCTTGCATTAGGGTGGGCAGTGAAAAGAGCCATTTTAATGTTTCATTCATTGTGAGGGGAAATTAAAGTCACAAGACAGTGTCCGTAAATCACAATTTTTGAAGAGAAAGGAGAGCCAAAGTGGAATCGAACCGAGGTCCTTCTGCTTACCATGCAGCCTCACGCCTTACCGCTGGGCCAAAACCGGACCACGGTCACACCCACGACATGGGGGGGGGGGTGTATATTTACTGAAATACCTGTATGAAAACCATTAGTCACACCCACGACATACCGGTGGGGGGGGGGGTGTATATTTACTGAAATACCTGTATGAAAACCATTAGTCACACCCACGACATACCGGGGGGGCGGGGGGGGGGGGGTATATTTTTTCTGAAATACCTGTATGAAAACCATTAGTCACACCCACGACATACCGGGGGGGGGGGGTATATTTACTGAAATACCTGTATGAAAATCATTAGTCACACCCACGAAATACAGGGGGGGGGGGGTATATTTACTGAAATACCTGTATGAAAACCATTAGTCACACCCACGACGCACAGGTAGGTATATCTACTGAAATGTCTGCGACGTGTGGCAATGGTTAACGCATACGACCCCCCTCCCTACACACACAGGCACATATGGTTTGGCAGTCGAGCACCTAGACACGCACGTTTACATTTGCAACATCATTGTGCGCAAAGGACCTCTCAGTCTAACATTACGTCAGTGTACACCGGACCAGATGTACTGCAAGATGTACTTACGGTCTGACTGCTGGTGTGACATTTAACTTTTCGAGCCTTGCACGAAACACGAAAACATGGATACAGTCAAACCAGTAGCAAATTCTGATCTGATCCTCATTAAGCAGGCATACTTAAAACTGACCATTTTCAACGCCCCTGCCGTTTGGGCAGTCACAGTCCATCTTCGACGGTTGACCTTAGGTGTGCTGCGTTTTTATATGTCCAAACAACGGCACGGCTGCCAATGCTTGCGTGCCCGTAGATGTTAAATGCAAGCGAATGCATGCGGGGACGTCTGTACGAACACTGTAGGAGCAAATTATAGAGACTGTTGAACATCTCTGGTAAGAGACTGCATGCACTCAAAAGTTGGCTGGGGAAAACAATATTCCCTTGCAACACCTAATAGTGAAAATGTGAGCCGGTTTGGCTTAGCGGGTAAGGCGTTATGTTGGTAATTACTCAGAAGGATCTTGGTTTGATTCCGCTTCGGCTCTCCTTTTTCTTCAAAGGTTGTGGTTGTGTGGACATTGCGACTTTGCCCCTCAGAATTCAGGAATCTTTACAACGGCTTTCACCGCTGCCCGTCTTAATGCTGTATCCTTCTGGTGGCGACAGTGTATAGCATTAGGTATAGTTCTCCCTCTTCCCCACCTCCTGGGATCTCGGTCCCCGCCAGTACCTCTTCGGAAACAACTCGGCGTTAAACAGGTTTAACCAACCGACTGAACAGTGGAACCCAGGTCAGCGTCGCGCCGGACCTCAAAGTCATCGAGCTGATCGTGCGAGCCTCATCCCCGACCCGACCTGTATTTGCAGATGGCGTAGAGGATTTTTGAAAATTCGGTTCGTCCTGAGTTGACCCTGTACGGTTACAATCCAGGAACTAACTAACTTTATAACCCCTTGGACGAAACAGGTTTTGAGACGGCGAGTTCCTTTAAACTGTTCCAACGCTGGTTTTCCTCCCTTGCTCCAAAGCAATGGAATTCGCTCTCTTCTGACATCCGGCGTCACATTCAGTTCTCTCACGCCTTCTTCTGACATCCGGCGTCACATTCAGTTCTCTCACGCCTTCTTCTGACATCCGGCGTCACATTCAGTTCTCTCACGCCTTCTTCTGACATCCGGCGTCACACTCAGTTCTCTCACGCCTTCTTCTGACATCCGGCGTCACATTCAGTTCTCTCACGCCTTCTTCTGACATCCGGCGTCACATTCAGTTCTCTCACGCCTTCTTCTGACATCCGGCGTCACATTCAGTTCTCTCACGCCTTCTTCTGACATCCGGCGTCACACTCAGTTCTCTCACGCCTTCTTCTGACATCCGGCGTCACATTCAGTTCTCTCACGCCTTCTTCTGACATCCGGCGTCACATTCAGTTCTCTCACGCCTTCTTCTGACATCCGGCGTCACATTCAGTTCTCTCACGCCTTCTTCTGACATCCGGCGTCACACTCAGTTCTCTCACGCCTTCTTCTGACATCCGGCGTCACATTCAGTTCTCTCACGCCTTCAAAACCCTTCAAAACTCACCTCTACAAACAATACCACAAGTGATTTCAAATTCTGTCTTCTTACTTGCCTCTCCTATTTACCCTCCCTCACCCCTCGTTATATTCCTTCTGTGCGCCCGTGTGTGTGTGTGGGTGGTGGTGGTGGTGGTGCGTGCATGCGCGCATGCGTGCGTGCGTGCGTGCGTGCGTGCGTGCGTGTGTGTGTGTGTGTGTGTGTGTGTGTGTGTGTGTGTGTGTGTGTGTGTGTGTGTGTGTGTGTGTGTGTGTGTGTGTGCGAGGAATACAATATTATGACTATATAATTTGTTATTTCTCAGGTTTTAATATATACATTATTGTTGGTCTTGTAAAGCGCGGTTTTCTCACCCTTGTCGGCGAGATAACCGATGTACAAATGACCGCTATTGTTATTATTGTTATTGAAAGACTCACCAACGGCCAGGATGACCAGGACGACAGCGAGGCTCAGTTTCATCATGATGACAACTTCTCTTCCTGCTGTCCCAGAGAACAGGCTAGTGTTGACGGACAGGTCGGTTAAAGAGGTGTGTATTCATGTTTTGGTGAAAATAATAATAATAATTCTTATAAAGGCTGTTCTCTAACCAGAGTTAAACTCACTGCGCTGTACAAACATCTTCTGACAAAAACCACATTAACATACATTTCAAACAAACAGAACCATAAATATTGTAGTCTACCATTATTGCCTATCAAACCATAACCATGTCACACACACACACACACACACACACACACACACACACACACACACACACACACACCACACACACACACACACACACGGTCACATGCGCACTCCAGTCTCCGCTCGTCCACTCAAATACAACAATAAATAAATGATCAATACTCTCTCCTGAATTCCTCATGCTCCCCCCCCCCCTTCCCCCTTCCCCCCCCCCCCCCCCCCCTTTCACCCCCCTGCCCCCCCCCCCCCCCCTCCAAGGGAGAGTGCATATGAAACGACGTTCCGACAACAGCTGACTTCTTACTATGTATAGCTGTTCAGACAAACAAAACAAAAACCGAAAAACGGGAGTGGAATAGATCACATCTCAACAAACAAACACACCAACAAGGAAAAAGAAACACTAAAGAAGAAGAAGAAGAAGACTGGTAACATGAAAGAAACCACTGAAGAAAAGAGAGAGAGAGTTTAACCCGGAAAAGCAAGGACGAAGAATCCAAGACAGAAAGAGACAGCACACAGAGAGAGAAGGAAAGGGCGGGATAACAAGCACACGAAAGATGAATGAAGAAAACAACAAAAAGCACACACACACACACACACACACACACACACACACACACACACACACACACACACACACACACACACACACACACACACACACACACACACACACACACACACACGCGCGCGCGGTCACATGCGCACTCCAGTCTCCGCTCGTCCACTCAAATACAACAATCAATAAATGATCAATACTCTCCTGAATTCCTCATGCTCCCCCCTCCCCCCTTCCCCCTCCTCCCCCTCCCTCACCCCCCCCCCCCTTCCACCCCCCCCCCCCCCCGCCCCCCCCCTCCAAGGGAGAGTGCATATGAAACGACGTTCCGACAACAGCTGACTTCTTACTATGTATAGCTGTTCAGACAAACAAAACAAAAACCGAAAAACGGGAGCGGAATAGATCACATCTCAACAAACAAACACACCAACAAGGAAAAAGAAACACTAAAGAAGAAGAAGAAGAAGACTGGTAACATGAAAGAAACCACTGAAGAAAAGAGAGAGAGAGTTAACCCGGAAAAGCAAGGACGAAGAATCCAAGACAGAAAGAGACAGCACACAGAGAGAGAAGGAAAGGGCGGGATAACAAGCACACGAAAGATGAATGAAGAAAACAACAAAACACACACAGCAACACAAAAAACAGCAACTACTCACATCACAGCACCCCACACACACACACCAACAAACACACACTACACACACACACCACACACAACAACACACATACACACACACACAACAGCAACACAACACATACAAAACACAACACAAACGGTCACATACAACATCTACGTTCCATAAATACAATAATCATAAATGATAATATCTTGAATTCTATGCTCCCTCCCCCTTCCCCCCTCCCTCGCCTACCCTCCTTCCACCTCCAAAATGCATATGAAAACTTCCGACAACAGCTGACTTCTTACTATTATAGCTGTTCAGACAAACAAAACAAAAACCGAAAAAGGGAGTGAATAGATCACATCTAACAAACAAACAACCAACAAGGAAAAAGAAACACAAAGAAGAAGAAGAAGAGACTGGAACATGAAAGAAACACTGAAGAAAAGAGAAGAGAGTTAACCCGGAAGAAGCAAGGACGAAGAACCAAGACAGAAAGAACAGCACGGAAGAGAGAGAAGGAGAAAGGGCGGGATAAGAAGCAGAGGGAAAGATGAATGAAGAAAACAACAAAAAGCAGATTACGAGAGTAATAGAAAGCATAATGCTCTTTACATCCAGCCTGCAAGCAAGGCACTCTTCTAAATCGAATGTACACATTATTGACTACGAAACGGTAAAAAGACGGAAAGAAATAGAATACAAACAGAATGAGAAGGAAGACGGAGAGGGAGGGAGAATATATAATATAATATTATAGAGTAGTATATATATATATAGATATAGATATGATATATAATAGTATATAGTGATGATATGATAGTATATAGATATATATCCAAAGCTAGAGAGTGAGAATATATATATATAATAATATAATCATATATAGATAGATAATATAGAGTATATGATATATCATATGAGTGAAAGGAGTGAAGAAAGGTTAAAATCAAGACGAGAAGAAGAAAGACGGAAGAATCAGAGAGTGAGAAGGAGAAAGAAAGGAATAGAGAGTGAGAAGGAGAAAGACGGAAAGAAAACAGGAGTGAAGAGAGTAACAAGCGCACTAGAAAGAAGGAGAAAGACGGAAAGAAACAGAAGTGAGAAGGCGGAAGAAAGCGAGGAAAGAAAGACGAAAGAGAGAGTGAAAAAGCAGAGATAGAAGGAAAACGAAAACAGAGATAAAAGGAAAAGACAAAAAGAAGAGTAAAAAAGAGAAAGGGGGGAAGAAAAACGGAAAGAGGAAAGAAAAGAAGAGCGAAGAAACAAGAGAAGGAAAAGAAAAAATAAGTGAAGAAAAAGAAACAGAATGAGGAAAAAGGAAGGAAAAAAGTAAAGGAGAAAAGAAGAAATCAGAGTGAAAGGGGAAAACGGAAGAACAAGAAAAGGAGGAAAACGGAAGGAAATCAAAGTAAAGGAGAAAGAAGGAGCAAGAGTAAAAGAAACAAAGAAAGAAAGCAGAGAGTGAGAAGGAAGAAAGACGGAAGGAAAGCAGAGAGTGAGAAGGAGGAAAGACGGAAGGAAATCAGAGAGTGAGAAGGAGGAAAGACGGAAGGAAATCAGAGAGTGAGAAGGAGGAAAGACGGAAAGAAAGCAGAGTGAGAAGGAAGTATGACGGAAAGAAAGCAGTGAGAGAGAGAGAGTGTGAGTAACAAGCGGACGAAAGAAGAAGGAAGTATGACGGAAACAAAGCAGAGAGTGAGAAAGAGGTAGCAAGCGCACGAAGTAAGAAGTATGACGGATCGAAAGGAAGCAGTGAGAGAGAGAGTGAGAATAACAAGCGGAAGAAAGCAGAAGGAAGTATGACGGAAAGGAAGCAGTGAGAGAGAATGAGAGTAACAAGCGGACGAAGGAAGTATGACGGAAAGGAAGCAGTGAGAGAGAGTGAGAGTAACAAGCGGACGAAGGTAGAAGAAAGAAAGAGAAAGCAGCTGAAAGGAGTTGTTGGCTCACCTGAGTTCAGTTCTGACCAGGAATTGAGGACGTCGATAGACTACCTGGCGGAGAAGGGGTCCATATATACCTGCACGATACCCCGACAGATCAGCGTTTTCATTACATCACCTACATCATTATTACGTAAAAAATCACCAATAGCTCTTTCATATCACAGGTGGCAAGTTAAAAAACTGGGAGGAAAACGCGACAATAAAATTTCCATTTCACCTAATTGCACTCCAGTCTGCTTTTTTGATTTTCCGAGGGGGCAAAGGGCGATTCTAATTCTCATCAATATGTATTTCAGGCAGGCGAGGTGCGCGAAATTCCTAAAAACTCAGAAGGCACATCTGGTGCTGGCTGCACACACGGAAAATAATATCGATGTCCTATTGTGAACCGCCAGTAATTTAAATCAGAATTATTAGATTTTGATCATTGCTTCTCCATAAGAACCCCCTTGTGAATAATGCAGAAAAGCTCCGCTGAATTTCTGAGATTTTGATCATTGCCTCTCCCTGAGAACCCCCTTTCGAATAATGCGAAAAAGCTCCGCTGAATTTCTGGACAATTTTATTACGTTACAACAGTGAAGAAGTAGCCTAAAAAGTGCACAGATTGGGCGATCCCTCGATAGATTGGATGCAGTAATTATGCATGCTTACATACAGACACACCAACGTGGAAATACAGACAGACCACAAGGTAGATGAGCAAAGAAAGAATATGTACTGTAAAAGGTAACGTACAAGTATAACATATTCAATGAATTCAGTTGAATTGAAGAATGACGTACAAGCAAATAAGTTATGACTAAGCAAACGACAACAACAACAAAACAAGAAAACAAAGAAATAGACGTAAATAAATATTTGAATGAATAGGTGTGATATAAGAATATCGAGATGCTTCTGTCTCTTCACTGGCTACCTCTTGAGCAGAGGATCGAATACGAACTGTCTTTGCTTTGCTTTAAGATCATCTCTCATCAAGCCTCCACTTACCTTTCAGAACTTCTTCACCTTTACACTCCTTCATGGCAGCTGCTCTCTTCTGCCGACAACCCGGTCAATGTGTTTAGAATACCGTCCTTCCACATTAGGCCCAGTGGTCGGCGCTCTTTCTCTTACCAGGCTCCACCTACCTGTAGCCAACTCCCTGTTTCTGTCGGCCATTCTACCACTGTCAGTTTTTTGTTTTTTGTTTTTACATCTTCATTAAAAAAACTTTCTCTTTTCAAAAACCTTTTCTGCTGTCCATTGCCCTGAGATACGTGTGTGTGTGTGTGTGTGTGTGTGTGTGTGTGTGTGTGCGTGCGTGCGTGCGTGCGTGCGTGCGTGCGTGCGTGCGTGCGTGTGTGTGTTTGTGTGCGTGCGTGCGTGCGTGCGTGTGTGCGTGTGTGTGTGTGTGTGTGTGTGTTGTGCGTGCGTGCGTGCGTGCGTGCGTGCGTGCGTGCGTGCGTGTGTGTGTTTATGTGTGTGTGTGTGTGTGTGTGTGTGTGTGTGTGTGTGTGTGTGTGTGTGTGTGTGTGTGTGTGCATCTTGCACATAATTATGCTTGAAACCTTGTTGATGTGTACATTATTTGTTAGCTTTTGTTAAATTGCGGATAACATTCTCAATCTCTATGTACATTATGTATGTTATATTATTTTTATTCAGCGCTTTGAACCGCGGGGTAGGCGCTTTACAAATTTCCATTATTAGTATTATAAACTCCATCAAACATACAGTATCTTAATCACGGGAGCGTGTATTTATTTGTCTACTTAAGCCCACAGAATGACGGCCACAGACGCAGACGACGCTGTTGGATATTTAGCGTGATGGGATAGACAACGAGAGAAGAAAGGAAGCTATGCTATGTTATCTGCCACTGTCAATACGTCGAATAATGTCCTTGTCTGCTTCGTCACAAACGCCCACGTTCGTGTTCTGGGTCAGGTCTTGGCTGTCGTACGTAATGCTGGGAACCTCTTCACGATCACACACAGCATCTGTGTCGACAGGCAAATCTTCCTTGCCGGTCACGACGGTCGCTGAGTCGGCGTTGTTTCGCAGCCATCTTATCACGAATTCTTTGTCCACAAGTTTGGAACGAAGGCAAATTTTCATCACCTCTTGAACGCTGGCTGGTTGCCATTTGGGAATTTCGGTCTTCAATTTGCCGATCATCCTCCTCATCCTCTTCTCCATCCTTCGTTTCCTCCGCTGCTCCATCAAGCCGTTCAGCGTGTACAGGAAGGGGTTGAGAGCCGAGTTGAGCGGCAGCACGAAGATGGCGGCCCACACGTTGACCTGGCCAGGGATGGGAGTTCCACTGGCAGCCAGGAGACCCATCAGACCGATGGGGAACCAGCAACAGAAGTCGGTGAAGACGACAAGGAAGAGACGACGGGCTATGACCATGTCTTGCCCATCTCTGTTACTGCCAGCTGCTTTGCTGGCGCTGCGGACTGCCCGGTAGATCAGCACCTGGCCAAAGCCGATGAGGAGAAATAGGACAAAGTTCAGGACAATGAAGACACTAAAGGCGTAGGTCTGACCGGAAAACTGTCGACGTGTGATGGGCAAGGGGAGACAAATTCCGTTCAGTCCGTAGAACTCCATTCCTGCCAGGAGCGGCACAGCAGCCAGCACGACACCAGTGACCCAGACCACGCAGCAGGCGCAGGTCGTGACCCGAGAACTGAGGTGAACACGCGAGTTGAGAGGAAAGCAGAGAACCAGGACACGGTCCAGCGTGATCAGACAAATGACAAAGGCCGACACTTCGTTGGACACGAGAGACAGGAATCCTGCAATCGTACACGCCGTGCTCTTGGTCCATTCGCCCTCCTTGGCCACATACACGCCGAGATACTGAGCGTCAGCAACGCCAATCATCATCATGTAGACCCCCATCAGGAGATCAGAGGCACACAGGTTCTTCACCAGAACTCGGAACGTCAGAGGCGAGGGACGCGTGCTCACAAAGAGCCTGTAGATGAGAACCCCCGCGTTGCCCACAATGGCCAACACAGAGAAGGTCCAGAGGAACACTCTGAAGAAATCCTTGGCCAACAGGTCACTGCAGGACGACAGTTCATCCACTGGAGCGTAGCACCGTGACAGCGAGGGGTGAAAGTAGCTGCAGCACAGTTTGGGCTGGTCTGTGTGTAACTCTTCCAGCGCCGTCAATCGCCGCAGCCAGTCCTCGCTGTAGCTGTGGACAGGGTTGCCCCGTATGTCCAGGTATCTCAGCTCACACAAAGGACTGAAAACATTCTCTTCAACGGCCTCGAGACGTACGTTGACCATGATCAGAGTCTTGAGGTTCTCGAGCTCGCCTAACTGCAGTATGGTGGTGAAGGCTTTGGTCAGTATTTTCACAAAGGGATTATTAGACACATCCAAATATGTCAGTCTGAACAGTTTGTGAAGTCTGAGAGAAGTCAGTTCTGTTAAGGAATTGAAGCTGAGATCCAGAATCTGTAACTGGTGCATGTAGGTGAGGTTGATATTGCCAAGATAACAAAAGGAGAGATTCAAGAAGGAGAGATACTCCATGAAGTGAATGTTTTCCAGAGACACGTTAGAAGCGTGGCTGAGGTCCAGGTAACGCACGTGTAGATGCTGAAGAGGATCGAACATTTTTGAACACTTGTAGGCATGACCTTCACAGACACAGGTTTGGTCGAGAGGACAGAACGTGTGACAGAACCTCTCGTCGTCCTTGTTAGGGCAGTGATAAATCCCGTCACACACATAGTTGCCGTGGACACAGCCGCCAGTTCCCTGACACCTGTAGTAACCTGGACACGTCACGTTGTGCACGGGGATGTCCTCGTCCTCTCCATGTCGGCAGTCCTTTTCCCCGTTGTTGAGGAGAAAGGTCGGGATACAGTAGCCATCTCTACAAGCGTAGAAACCCTCTGCACAGTCCTTATCAACAGCTTGTAATATGGACATACCGTATCCATCCATATGCACGCTTCCGCGATAGTAGGCAGTACTTTTTAAGCGCGAGTCCAAAAACGGATGGTAACTGGCGCAAAAGCCACTGTATTCAGCATACACGGTCGGCATGCAGCCCACTCCGGGACACATGAAAAGCGCACCACAAGAAATGCAGAATTCTTCGTCGCTCTCGTCAAAACAGTCATTTATCCCATCGCATCTCTTTTCGGCGGGAATCACTTGCAAGTTTCTGCACAGGAAGGTAGAGTCCAACAGAGGAGAAAACTGAGGTTTCTGACAGCCCAGTTCGTCACTTTTGTCGAAGCAGTCGTCAATTCCGTCACAGAGCAGCGAGTAGTGAACGGCTGGACCGAAGCGACACTGGAACAGCGAGAAGTTGTTGGGAGACGAGCCAGAGTTCGAGTCCTCGTCCTGTTGCCCCCACTGACAACCATGAAACATCTGCACCACCGAACCGTCGGGACATTCCTTGACGGAGAGCGATACAGGAAAATCCGATGCCCTTGGAAAGTGTATACCGGGCAGTTTTAGCGTTTCTCTTGAACGGTTCGGGTTGGACCTCATGCAAACATAGCTACCTGGAATATAGAGATACTCTTGGCAGCGAACTGGCGTCAGAAAAGGGTGCGTTTCAACGTCCAGAAGTGCACAGTCCAGCTGAGCCCCAAACTCTTGCAGCGTCTGTTGCTCGTACGCAATGGGACTTCCGGCTTGATCTCCCCACTGCCACAGAAAGCGGTACAGATGCCACAGCCTCCTCGACACAGGTTTCACTTTGTAAATCCCTACCAAAGTGTAGACAATGCCACTTTTACGAATAAGTTCTGTCACGATGTCTATTCCGGCTGAATCAGGAAGCGACGCCAGCGTTGCTCCGTAGTCCGATAGACAGTAATGCTTGGCTTCGACAGGCGTTATGTGATATCTAAAACGTACAGATCTTTTGCCCATAAATACTGCCTTGAGGCACTGGTCATTGTAGGGAAACCAGTCTCCACATCCCTGGGCACGGTATGGGCAGTTCTCTTCGTCCTCGCCGTGTTTGCAATGGCGTATTCCGTCACAGGTGAGAGCCTTGGGGAGATCTGTGATCCCAGTGCAGCAGTAGGTGAATAAGCTCTCTGTTGTAGGCAAGACTTCACAATCTTTGATCTGAGGCAAAGAGTCCATAAGGTGCGCTGTGTAACTGATGTTGAAGTTGGAGACCCTCGACCCTTCCACTCTGCCATACTGAAGGTAAACCGCGATTACAATCTTCGTTTTCTTCACCAGTAGCGGAGCCAATGAGCTGCGGTGCCAATACGCTCGACCTAACCCATTCCCAGGTGACTTGAATCGTCTCAAATTACAGGCGACGCTTGAAATTATTAATCTGTCCTCGTGTAACATTTCCACGTGATGAAACTCTACAACAAATCCGTACCCTTCTGGGATGACTAAAGTCCACAAAAACTCTTCTGCAAGACTGTGAAAGTCCCGCCGCCACACGACCGCCCCCTCCATAGCGTGGAGAGAGATTTTGCGTGCGGTTGCCCCGTTCCCTCCTGGAGACGAGTCGTTTGCAGGGCCGGGAGAAATGTCCGTGAGTTCCGTTAGACTTTGGGGACTGGTTTCTGATGCTGGGAGTTCCGTTGTGTTCGGTGAAATGGGAGTCAGTGGCGGGCCCCAGTATCGGGTCGCTTGACTTTCCGACGGGCTGATCGGCGCTGCCCGGCCCGCCCCGGCATAAGACCGCGTTGTCGGTCCTGTGGAAGCTTGGTTGGCTGACGTTGTCGGTCCTGTGGAAGCTTGGTTGGCTGACGTTGTCGGTCCTGTGGAAGCTTGGCTGGCTGACGTTGTCGGTCCTGTGGAAGCTTGGTTGGCTGACGTTGTCGGTCCTGTGGAAGCTTGGTTGGCTGACGTTGTCGGTCCTGTGGAAGCTTGGTTGGCTGACGTTGTCGGTGTTGATTCTACAGAGTCGTCCCTTTTGCCTGACAGTTCCGTTGTCGGTATTGATTCTACAGAGTCGTCCCTGGTCCTTTCGCCCACCACAGTTCCTGACTGTTCCGGTGTGAACGACGAGCCGAGCTGCGAGACAACCTGGACTCCTCTCTGAGCTGCTGGTTCTTGACGTTTGGATGTGCTGGCTTCTTCTGTGTCTGCAGTGCTGACGTCGACCTGGCCGAGGTGCGGTGCTGGCACTGCAAAGGTCTTCAGCTCCGGCTGTCCAAGGCATGCGGAAGGACACATGGTAAGGGCCAGGTGAGACAGAACGTGAGACACAAATATTAGCATGGGCTTTGATCGAAGTGGTGAAACTGTGTGGCTGTTGGTGTACATCTTGATGTCTTCTGCAAAATACCCCCCAAAAGAGGTTTTATACTGAAAATCACTCGTAAATTATAGTTTGTAAATCACACGTACACTGCTTTATATTGAAAATCACACAAAACCAGCTGTATATTGAAACTCACATATAATTAATGAAAATCTCTCTCTCTCTCTCTCTCTCTCTCTCTCTCTCTCTCTCTCTCTCTCTCTCTCTCTCTCAACAATAGATAGGTTATGTTCATCGACACTCAGGCACACAAATACATGGACACACACACACGCGCGCGCGCGCACACACATAAAAACTGACAGACACAGGTGCACTCGCACGCACGCATATACAGGCATTCTCACACACATGTACGCAGGCACGGGCACGTGCATGCAGGCCCCACAGAGAAGATCGTTTCCAGAAGAAGCCGACATGCCTCACTGCACGACACGCATCACCCGTTGCGCACGACGTAGAATTCAATCGTGAACACTGGGTAATAGGTCCCGCACGTGAAACTCGCTTTTATAGCCATTGGGAGTGTGAATGTCTCTGTTCGCCATAGGGTGTGTGGCTGTCTCTGTTAGCGATAGGGTGTGTGGTTGCCTCTGTTAGCCATAGGGTGTGTGATTGTCTCTTATAGCCAAAGGGAGTATGAATGTCTCTGTTAGCCAAAGGGAGTAGGAATGTCTCGAATAGCCAAAGGGAGTGTGAAGTCTCTGTTAGCCAAAGGGAGTATGAATATCTCTGTTAGCCAAAGGGAGTATGAAGTCTCTGTTAGCCATAGGGTGTGTGATTGTCTCTAATAGCCAAAGGGAGTATGAGGTCTCTGTTAGCCATAGTGTGTGTGGTTGTTTCTAATAGCCAAAGGGAGTATGATTGTCTCTAATAGCCAAAGGGAGTATGAAGTCTCTGTTAGCCATAGGGTGTGTGACTGTCTCTAATAGCCAAAAGGAGTTGGAATGTCTGTGGGAGCCATAGAGTGTGTGCATGATTGTCTCTGATATCCAAAGGTGGTATGAATTTCTCTGATAGCCAAAGGGAGTATGAATGTTTCTGATGGCCAAAGGGAGTTTGAATGTCTCTGTTAGCTAAAGTGAGTATGAATTTCTCTAATAGCCAAAGGGAGTATGAATGTCTCTGTTAGCCAAAGGGAGTATGAAGTTCTCTAAAAGCCAAAGGGAGTACGAATGTTTTTAGCAGCCAGAGTGTGAATGTTTTTAGCAGCCAGAGTGTGAATGTTGTTAGCAGCCAGAGTGTGAATGTTGTTAGCAGCCAGAGTGTGAATGTTTTTAGCAGCCAGAGTATGAATGTCTGAGGGAGCCATAGGGTGTGTGACTGTCTCTGACAGCGAAAGAGAACAACATAAGAACCTCTAACAGCCAAAGGGATTACACATGGAAGTCTCTGACAGCCAAACAGAGCATATATGACTGTCAGCCAAAAAGGAATATATGTAAAAATATCTGATATCCAGTGAGAATATTATGCGAAAGTGTCTGATAGTCAAAACGATTATAAAAATTCTGAAACAAGAATGACCGCTAGCGTTCTAAAAACAAGATCCAAACACATAAAAGGTTCATAAGAGCGCTTATTTATTAGGACACAAACACACAATCAGCAAATTTTCGGGGAAATCCCCTTCGTCAAGCTACAAAACGACACTTAAACAACACTTAAACGCTTAAAAATGATGAAAAATGAAATGAGAAGCAAATAACTCCTCTTTTTGTTGTTGACCTATGCTGTTTTCCTGTCTGGAAGAACGTTCTTCAAACGCATAAAAGGTTCAAAAGAACGCTTATTTATTAGGACACAAACACCAAAAGAACGCTTATTTATTAGGACACAAACACCAAAAGAACGTTTATTTATTAGGACACAAACACCAAAAGAACGCTTATTTATTAGGACACAAACACCAAAAGAACGCTTATTTATTAGGACACAAACACCAAAAGAACGCTTATTTATTAGGACACAAACACCAAAAGAACGCTTATTTATTAGGACACAAACACACAATCTGCCAATTTTCGGGGTAATGCCCTTTGTCAAGCTACAAAACGATTATATATGAAAATGTCTGCATAATAGTCAAAGAGAACGTAATTATATGAAAGTTTCTGATAGCTAAAGAAAAAGAAAGAAAGACAAAAATTATATATAGAGAGAGGGGGGGGGGGGGGGGGGGGGGCTTTTCAAGGCCTGCCCGGTCGGCTTGACTGATTCCTACAAAACGTTAATAAAATATATATGTATATAAAACTTCATTATTCCTTCCGGAAAATTCGGCTCGTCTTACGCGGTAAGGCTATAGCAGCCACAAGAGCGTCTACAGATATATAGGGTAGCGCTGCTCTTGCGGCTGCTATAGCCTTACCCGGGTAAGACGAGCTGAATTTCCCGCAAGGAATAATGAAGCTTTGTTTTTGTTAATTTAAAAAAGAATACACAATAAATCACGTACTCTGAAGACAGGGCTCTTGAGATGTCTGTGACCTAACTCAGGTGAGATGACCAGAATTTTCCTTTAAACAAGAAAGAATGATCGATCTTACTAATAATTCTAATTAACGCATTTATAAAGATCAAAATCTTGTCCGTAAAGACACACGCACGCACGCACGTACGCGCGCGCGCGCGCGCGCG
The DNA here is from genome assembly GCA_018857735.1 of Alviniconcha marisindica. NCBI lineage: Eukaryota > Metazoa > Mollusca > Gastropoda > Provannidae > Alviniconcha > Alviniconcha marisindica. Next base: position 316,412 of record JABMCL010000667.1, on the reverse strand, counting down.
CACACACACACACACACAACACACACACACACACACACACACACACACACACACACACACACACACACACACACACACACACACACACACACACACACACACACACACACACCTATACAGGCACCCGCACACACGAGCATACTGACTATACAAAACTTAATTTACACACGACTTAAAACGGGCAGCAAACAGAGACTCGAGGCGGATGATTAAGACATCTTCCAGATGATTTCTGCATAAATATACATGAACAGACTCTACTGGCAATAAACAGTGTTGAGATGAAATAATCAGCTGAAGAGCAGTGGATCAATACAGCGTCGGAACCAGACTTAATCACTCTTCTTCAGCCTGTCCTTACGGTATGCTAATAAGCCTATACGGTACAACGTGCAAGTGTATCGCTTTCTATCCTTCAGAGTCGGGTTTTTTCCCCCGGGTACTCCGGTTTTTTCATTCATCCCCTGGGATGTTTGGAACTGGAAGCCTTCTTCCTTTTCCAATGTCGACTGGAAGCCTTCTTCCTTTTCCAATGTCGGACCCCCTCCCCCCCCCCCCCCCCCCCCCCATGAATCCTATTCCAAAGCTCAGCACGCTCTCTCTTCTCTGTCTCTCTGTCTGTCTCTCTGTCTCTGTGTGTGTTGTGTGTGTTGTGTGTGTGTGTGTGTGGTTGTGTTGTGTGTGTGTGTGGTGTGTGTGTGTCTGTCTGTCGTCTGTCTGTCTGTCTGTCTGTCTGCTGTCTGTCTCCTGTCTCCTCTCTCTCTCTCTCTCTCTCTCTCTCTCTCTCTCTCTCTGTCTCTCTCTCTCTCTCTCTCACACACACACACACACACACACACACACACACACACGACCCGGTTAATTACAGGGGAATATCTCTCACCAGTAACCTGTTTCATGCATATTATAAACAAAAGACTGACAAACTGGGCAAATGATAATAAAGTTATTCTCGAAGAGCAGGCTGGTTACAGAGCGGAGTACTCGACCATCGACCAGATTTTTGTTTTGTATTCCCTTGTGCAGCGCATGCTGTGTAGGAATAAGTTGTATGCATGCTTTGTTGATTTTCAAAAGGCTTATGACACAGTTGATAGAAACCAATTGTGGCGTGTACTTCTGAAGCAAAGAGTTAGCACAAAAATGGTGATGTGTTTGAAAGGGTTTTATGCCGAAGTTAAGTCATGTGTGAGAGTATCGAATGACGAGTTCACAGACTTCTTTGAATGTAGAAACGGGTTCAGACCTAAAATCAGGCACAAATAAATATATATTAGAACTGTGGCAGTCTGAGTGGGATGAGTTCCCGGAAAATAAATTACATCAGATATTTCCAGTGCTAAAAGAATGTATTGTTTGTCCTCAGACAAACCGAAAAGAAGAGACTGTGATGGCCCGATTGCACATTGGCC
>JABMCL010000667.1:302500-312500 GCA_018857735.1 Alviniconcha marisindica | reverse complement strand
TCTTTACAGCACAACACAGGCGCTACAAAAACGAACACAGATTCAGACATGCAGGACTAGACAGAGAATTAGAAACACATTTAACATAAAACTGTCACTCATAGAGTCATACTACTTTCCGCACTAACACGCGGTCCCCTTTTCACTGCAATTATAATTTTCTTATCACAAACACATACTGTATCATACACAACTCTCGCAAAGATTCACACACGCAGACATACTCTTGTCTATTGGCCGTATTCACTAAACTAAGTGAACCTTCATTAGTTTCAGTCTGGAATTTACTTTACTCACACCGACCGGTTTCTGACTCAGTTCTCTTCACACCTGTCTTCTGACCACGGCACCCAAAGTCCCATAAGGTATGACGCTCGACGGCAGTCTCACTTTGACACCTGCTGTCTGGTCTTTAATTGTCTCCTGAATTACTACTTCTGCCGCTGCAGCATGCTTCGGCCTTCTTCTTCCTGGCCAACTCCCGTCTCTCATCTCACTTCACAACATCACGTGTCGATCGCTCTGCGATTACGCCACCTTTTACTCGACAACTCTTACCTACTCTTACTTCAATCCTACATCAGTTATCCCCCATACACATTCATACTACAATCCACTCATTCCGATACTAATGCACAGACAACATAGAACATAAGTAACATGACACAATCTATCTGTGACACATGCCGACGGTTTTCCAAGCACTGGACAAGAAGACGACAACTCAACCAAACAGAGGATAAGTTCTTTCCTCTCTCATCTCATTTTTCATCGTTTTTAACTGTTTAACTGTTGTTTAAGTCGTTTTGTCGCTTGACGAAGGGGATTACCCCGAAAATTTGCAGATTGTGTGTCTATATCGTGCTAAATAAGCGTTCTTTTGAATCTTTTATGTGTTTGGATCTCCAGAGTCTGCGTTTGTTCCGCGCCTGAAGTGCAGGCTCTTCTTCCGGGCAAAGTAACCATGGCAAGTGGCTCGCGTCCCGGACGTGTTGAGGATCTTGAGACTCTATCTTCGGACACTAAGCCAAGGACATCCCATCGTCGATCGCCTGGAGCAGAAGGGGACGTCCTCAATCGGATCAACATTGGGGAAACGTACGAGAGACAGGGAATAGTACCAATGGTCTTGTAGAGGAGCTTGAGACTCCATCTACGGACACTAGGCCAAGGACATTACATCATAGATGAAAATCGAACAACACAAACGCAAGACTCATGGCTTTCGCACTTTCTCTTGCTTTGGATCCCACATTTGGAAATCGCTCCCACAAGACCTTAGACATTGCTCAGTTACCCTGTCATCTTTTAAAACCAAACTCAAAACCTTCCTCTTCTCACAGTATTTCCGCCCCACCTATGTCCCACAATCGTATGAACAGAATGTTTGACTAACCTGTCCTCTCCTGATCAGTATGATCATCTGAACAGAATGTTTGACTAACCTGTCCTCCCCTGATCAGTATGATCATCTGAACAGAATGTTTGACTAACCTGTCCTCTCCTGATCAGTATGATCATCTGAACGGAATGTTTGACTAACCTGTCCTCTCCTGATCAGTATGATCATCTGAACGGAATGTTTGACTAACCTGTCCTCTCCTGATCAGTATGATCACTGAACGAATGTTTGACTACCTGTCCTCTCCTGATCAGTATGATCATCTGAACAGAATGTTTGACTAACCTGTCCTCTCCTGATCAGTATGATCATCTGAACAGAATGTTTGACTAACCTGTCCTCTCCTGATCAGTATGATCATCTGAACGGAATGTTTGACTAACCTGTCCTCTCCTGATCAGTATGATCATCTGAACAGAATGTTTGACTAACCTGTCCTCTCCTGATCAGTATGATCATCTGAACAGAATGTTTGACTAACCTGTCCTCTCCTGATCAGTGCGTCTGTAGGTATCAGGTCTTTCGGGATCAGTATGTCTGCTGTCTGGCACTGAACTAAAAGATCTGCAATCTGCAGTAGATGCAGCTACCCCCCCCCCCCCCCCCCCCCCCCCCTCCCCACCCACACCCCCCACCCCGCACCCAGAAACATCACCGTAGTTTCTTCCGACTCCTTGCTGGTCCTGGGGTGAGCCGGGTTGGCCTAGCGGTAAGGCGTTAGGCTGGTAAGCAGAGGGACTTCGGTTCGAACCCGCTTCGGCTCTCCTTTCTCATCAAAAGTTGTGATCTGTGGACATTGTCTTGTGACTTTTTCCCTCACAATAAATTAACGAAATATTAAAATGGCTCTCATCGCTGCACATTGTAGTGCGGAAGTCATTCTGGTGGTGACAGTGTAGCGATAGGTATATAATCTCCCTCTTCCCCCACCTCCATACCCCCCCCCCCCCCCCCTTTCTCCCCGTCCCTAATAAGCCTTATGGATTCTGTGGCCGTTAAGCACCATGTTTACTTACTTACTTTGCTGGTCCAGGGGTATAACTGCATGGTCTGGAGAAAAACAACACTGTGGGTGTACTGCCCTGGACATGTCGGAGTGAAGTAACCTTCACAAGTGAGGAGCTTGAGACCCAACCTGCGGGTACAAAGCCAAGGTCATCACACCATCGATCGCCTGGAGGAGAGAGGCATGGAAAGAGGAAGCGCTAGACGATCTTCCTTGAAAGGACGAGAGAGGGCCATCGTCAATCAGACGAACACTGGAACCGTTTCAAAGGCAACGCTGGGGGAACTTCTGAGAGACGGGGTGGAGCGCATATGGGCTTTTCCGAGCGCAGAGATACCGTCTTGAACTAAAAGGAACTCAACTGATCTTCTCTGAAACATCTGTCTGTCAAGATATGAGGGCTAGACTGAAACATTCACCACTCGAGCTAAGGACACGTCGCCGGTTCTACTAGACACTTAGTACGGATCGAAGCCTTCGCCTCACACGTGACTGAGAACTAAGGACTCGACCTCTGCAAGGGTCTTCTACCTGAGTTTCTGCTGCTGGAGAAAGCGGGCCGTATTTATACTGGAGCGAACACATACCACACCCAGCCTGTTAGTGAGCAAGAAGGCTGTGATAAAAGCAGTTGTCGGGGAACCACAGTGACTGTGATGTGAGAACCCAACAATTAGCAGGTAATTGGCTGGCTATTAACACAGAGTTATGTTTTTTACACGTTGCGTGAGAAAGGTGTGTATGTGTGTGCGCGCGCGCGCGCGCGCGGTGTATGTTGGATCGTGCGTTGAGTGTGTGTGTGTGTGTGTATGTGTGTGTGTGTGTGTGTGTGTGTGTGTGTGTGGTGTTGTGTGTGTGGTGAGTGTGTGTGTGTGTTGTGTGTGTGTGTGTGTGTGTGTGGTGTGTGTGTGTGGTGTGTGTGTTTGTGTGTGGTGGTGTGTGTGTGTGTGTGTGTGTGTGTGTGTGTGTGTGTGTGTGTGTGTGTGTGTGTGTGTGTGTGTGTGTGTGTGTGTGTGTGTGTGTGTGTGTCCGTGTGACTATATATAAAATCCATGGAGTTACGCTTTTTTTCAGTGGTAATACATGACAAAGCTGTGTATTTGTGTGCGCGCGCGTGTGTGTACGTGCGTGTGTGTTTGTGTGTGCGTGCATGCGTGTGCGGATGTGTCTGTGCATGCTTGTGTGTGTGTCCATCCGTGTACATGCGTATCAGTGTTTCTATGTGTGTGTATGTGTTAGTGCGTCTGTGTATGCGAGTGGAGTGTCTGTGTGTGTGTGTGTGCGTCCGTGCGTGTCTGCGTGCATGCGTATGTGTGTGTGTATGTGTGTGTGTGTGTGTGTGTGTGTGTGTGTGTGTGTGTGTGTGTGTGTATGTGTGTGACGTGTATGTGTGTGTGCGTGCGTGCGTGTGTGCATGCGTGCGTGTGATGTGTACGATGCGTACGTGTGTGTGTTGTGTGTGTGTGTGTGTGTGTGTGTGTGTGTGTGTGTGTGTGTGTGTGTGTGTGTGTGTGTGTGTGTGTGTGTGTGTGAGACGTGTATGGTGTGTGCGTGCGTGCGTGTGTGCGCGCACGCGCACGCGTACGCGCGCGCGGTGTGTGTGTGTGTGTGTGTGTGTGTGTGTGTGTGTGTGTGTGTGTGTGTGTGTGTGAAGAGTAGCAAGACATTTTTGTGACCTTTTCCGTGTAGATCTAGCGCTGTACCCGACTTTGATGACTGCACGTGTACTGAGCCTGTAGCTACCATTCTAACAATTAATTGTCTATGATTCACAGAGAGCGTTCTGCAGCGGGCATTCAGCACCTCTCTCTTCGCTCTCTACAGGTGTTTTGAAAGCAACGCTACCACAATGCCTGTTAGTCTGCATCTCATAAATAATGGGGTAAAAGTAAAAGGTACACAAACAGTTTTGTATGGTTGTGACAAAATGAACATCGCTTAGTGCCCTGCCTGAGTTAGAATTGCCACGGTCTCTGCATAACCTTTAATTTTTGATCTGAAAAAAATTAATATATATATATATAAAGTTTTTTAATTATGACGCAGCGCGACCACCATTGCTTTTTTCCTTTGTTTTGACCGGAACCGGACGTTGCCCCAGACAAGTTTGCGAGCGAGCTCGTTTGATTTGGAGCCGTTTTCGTCTGGATACTGGTAAGTGCTGCTTATTATCGTCATGTTTTAGCTGATTTAGCACTTGAAATCGATAACTGCTACGCAAAGATAACAAATGTAGTTTGTTTTTGCCCTGCGTAGCCTAATCGGCACCAAAGTCAAGATGACCCGGCGGGACTGACCTGACCGGCTGCAGACGATTTTTTATGGGTAGTTCGGAAAGCGTTGTGCATGCGTATGGCGCAGTATTAGCTGTATATTTCTGTTCATTATAGCCCAAGGCTGATCAGTTGCTCACTTTCATAAACTGTGCATGACGTCTTGAGTGCGACAGATTTGCTACGATCGTAAACACAGTTCACGCTTGGAACTAGACTCTAACCATTCAAAATGGCCGAGCTGTGAAATGTAGGACTGCGTGTTTAGCCCAAGCAATCAGTTACACACTCTATTTGTACACATTGCAACTGCATACTGAGGTATAAACAATGGTGTAGCGCGGGGGTTTGGGTGGTTTTGTGTTGGTGGTGGTGAACAATCATTACAACTCTAATCGTCAATTGCACTGCTACCTGAAAAAACAAGTTTAGCCATGGGCGAAATTTGGAGTAAAAGGTTTCCAATAAAAACCAAACATGCTTAGACTTTGTTATACTCTCTCTCTCTCTCTCTCTCTCTCTCTCTCTCTCTCTCTCTCTCTCTCTCTCTCTCTCTCTCTCTCTCTCTCTCTCTCATATGTGTGTGTGTGTGTGTGTGTGTGTGTGTGGTGTGTGTGTGTGTGTGTGCCAGTGCGTATGTTTGCGTGTGCGTGTGTATGTGAGTGTGTGTGTGCATTTGTGTTAGTGAGTGTGTCCGTGAATGTGAGTGGGTGTGGGTGAGTATGCTTGTAATTATGTGTCTATATGTGTGTTTGAGTGCATGTGTTTATGTGGCTCTGTGTGTGTGTGTGTGTGTGTGTGTGTGTGTGTGTGTGTGTGTGTGTGTGTGTGTGTGTGTGTGTGTGACCGTGTGTTCTGACATTCTTGCCCCTATATTATTTTGTGTAGGGTTAATGTTACACACTGACGACAACACACAAACAGACAGATAGGCAGACAGACAACCGGCCAGACCGGCAAACCGACAGACAGTCAGACAGTTCTTGAGTTTTCACGTCGCATCATCCGCAAAGATTCACCGCAGGACGAGCAGAAAGACAGAGAAAACAATGCCTAACAAAATGTTATTGACATGTTTATTCACATAGAGATGAATCTGTTGCACATCATTATATCATCACCTGTGAAATCAAGTCAAACATCCTTCGTTAAACAAACCTGTAGATCTACTGACGCTGTTGGCACGACAGAGCTAAACCAACCTCTAGATCGGCTGGTCTAATGGATCCATGGGGTTTGGGGGGGGGGGGGGCCCGGGGCTGGAGGGGGGAGGGGCTGGAAGGAAGGTGCTCAGTGGTAGAGCGCAGGACTCGTGATCAAAAGGTCGCTGGTTCGATACCCCGTTGGAGGCGCTGGGAGAATTTTCTTCTCCGGGGTCAACTTTCTGTGCTTCGGTATCTGTTCCACCCCCGTGTTACAGCAGTAACACGTTAAAGATCCCGGTCTCTCTGCCAAAAGCGCAGGTGGCGGGTTACACCTAAACACATTTATCTTACGTGTGTGCCCTCGAATAACACTTGCAAAGTGGGCATGGTTGCATGGTTATTCGAGAACGTGCCCCAAGATGGCAGCAGCGTCGCGTGGCACCAGCGCTGTAACTACACTACTTCGGTGGATATTCAAAACGCGCTGTGTAAAGCTACAGTCACTCATTCAGATTCACGACTAGAGCGCAGTAAGTCTGTTGGGAAGCAGAGAATAGGGCTCTATAAAAACGATCAGACACAATCGCTCAACCAGTCTGCAGATCAAACTGACCCAATGGATGTGACAGAGCTAAATCAGATCAACTGACCCAAAGGGAGTGACAGAGCTAAACCAGTTCAACTGACCCTATGGTTGTGACAGAGCTAAACCAGGTCAACTGACCCAAAGGGTGTGACAGAACTAAACTAGCCTCTCGATCAAACTGACCCTACAGGTGTGACAGAGCTAAACCAGATTAACTGACCCAAAGGGTGTGACAGAGCTACACCAGCCTGTAGATCAAACTGACCCAAAGGGTGTGACGGAGATAAACAAGGTCAACTGACCCAAAGGGTGTGACAGAGCTACACCAACCTGTAGATCAAATTGACCCAAAGGGTGTGACGGAGATAAACAAGGTCAACTGACCCAACGGCTGTGACAGAGCTACACCAGCCTGTAGATCCACTGCAAGGAGAGTGTACCGGGCCCCAGGCCACTGGCAGATTGCAGCAGATGGCAGGTGCCGGAGGAGAGGTCGTAGTGGAAGGCAGCGCACCACGCCCTCCCCTCCACACAGTTCCTGGCGCAGCACAAGTCGCTCCTGTCCTTCACCGACCTGCTGATGAAGTAGTCGGCGCTGGTGGCGCTGTCCACAGCCTGCTTCTGCCAGACCGTACCGCCCGCAGCGTCTGAACAGATGGAGACCTGGGTTACTGTGTGCTGAAGCCGATTGGTGGTGGCGCAGCCAGGACAACAACAACGGCAACAGAGTAATAAACAACCCAAAGCAAATGAACACGATCCGAAAACAAAGCAAGTAAGAACACTGCCATCACCACCAGCACCACCACCCTGAGAAAGAGAGACAGACAGACAGACAGACAGACAGAAAGAGAGAGGTATAGAGAGAGAACGAGAAAGAGAGAGAGAGAACTCGAACATTTTATTTTACAAGGATTGTAGTTTAGGTTCAGTCATAACCTAACAACTAGACCTTGCTAAGCTACTGGCGAATAAGAGAGAGAGAGAGAGAGACAGAGAGAGCGTAACCTGTTAACTCCAAGGACAAACCTGAAGGATAAATGTCTGGCAAAAGAGCTGGCGTGAAACTCGGGTTTTAAGTCCTTGGATGAAAAGGGACAAGCAAGAAGCTATTATTTTGTTGCTGGTCTTGCTTCATACAGACGATGCGACACGATGCCTGTAAGAACAACAGCCTTTCTGGTGCAGCAATCATCACAAGCTTCATCAGGTACACACACACACACACACACACACACACACACACACACACACACACACACACACACACACACACACACACACACCACACACACACCACACACACCACACACACACACACACACACACACACACACACACCACACACACACTCCACAACACACACACACACCACCAACACACACACACACCACACACACACACACACACACACACACACACACACACACACACACACACACACACACACACACACACACACCACTACCACCCCCTGGATAACAAAGCCTGTGGTCAGCAAATAGAAGATAGCAGAGTCAAAACAGGAAGAAGACTTAAGCGTTAGAACTGTTACCTGAATCAGAAGCGGTCGTAACTGTTGCTGCTGTTGATGCAGTCACCGTAACTGACGTTGGTGTCATCATTGTTGTTGTTGCTGTTGTTGTTGCTGCTGCTGCTGAGGTCATCGTTGCTGCAGTCGTCTGCGAACTGTCACCGCTTGGAGAACCATTTTCTGTTTGTAGGGCGTAACATAGTGAAGCTGATGTTACACAGTGAAACTAACGTAACATAGTGAAACTGGGGTAACATTATGAAACTGACGTAACACAGTGAAGCTAACGTAACATAGTGAAACTGACGTAAAGTAGTAAAATGAACGTAACGTGGGATAGTGGGTGTTCTGGGGATGGAGTGTTGTGGGGATGGGGTGTTGTGGGGATGGGGAGTTGTAGGGATGGGGTGTTGTGGGGATGGGGTGTTGTGGGGATGGGGAGTTGTGGGGATGGGGTGTTGTGGGGATGGGGAGTTGTAGAGATGGGGTGTTGTGGGGATGGGGTGTTGTGGGGATGGGATATTGTGGGGATGGAGTTGTTGTAGGGATGGGGGTGTTGTGACAATGGGGTGTTGTGGGGATGGAGTGTTGTGGGGATGGGAGGATGTTGTGGGGATGGCGGGTGTTTTGACAATGGGGGTGTTGTGGGATGGGGTGTTGTGGCAATGGGGTGTTGTGGGGATGGGGTGTTGTGGGGATGGAGGTGTTGTGGGGATGGAGGTGTTGTGGGGGTGCTGTAGGGATGGGGTGTTGTGGGGATGGAGGTGTTGTGGGGGTGTTGTGGGGAGGGGTGTCGTGGGGATGGCGGGTGTTGTGTGGATGGGGGTGTTGTGGGGATGTGGGTGTTGTGGGGATGGGAGGTGTTGTGGGGGTAGGGGATGTTGTGAGGATGGGAATGTTGTGGGGAGGGGGTGTTGTGGGGAGTGGGGGGGGTGTTATGAGTCTAGTAACTCACGTATGGTCCAGGAGGGCGTATCCCCGGCCGTGGCGCGGAACCCGAAGTGGTTGAGGTTCAAACCGTTGAGGTCTGTAGTCATTATAGCGTTAGAAGTGAAGTCACTGCCGATCCCCAGAGTAAGAACACCCCCAGTCCAGTTCGCCCACAGAGTCCTGCCGTGTTATTATAATTATTATTATGTGATCACATGTGTTCCTCAGTCAGTCAGCAGTCACGTGACCACACCACACACACACACACACACACACACACACACACACACACACACACACACATCACTCTCTCTCTCTCTCTCTCTCTCTCTCTCTCTCTCTCTCTCTCTCTCTCTCTCTCTCTCTCTCTCTCTCTCTCTCTCTCTCTCCGCCCCCTTCTCTGTCTCTCCCTTTCTCTTTCTCTCTCTCCATCCCTTCCCCACCCCCCCGTCCCCCTCTCTCTCTCTTTCTTCTCCCCCTCCCACTCTCTCTTCTCGTCTTTCTCTCTCTCTCTCTCTCTCCTCTCTCTCTCTCTCTCTCTCTCTCTCTCTCTCTCTCTCTCCTCTCTCTCTCTCTCTCTCTCTCTCTCCTCTACTCTACCTCTCTCTCTCTCTCTCTCACACACACACACACACACACACACATCTCCCCACCACACACACACACACACACACACAACACACACAACACACACACACACACACACACACACATACACAACAACACACACACACACAACACACACACACACCACACACACACACACACACACACACACACAACACACACACACACACACACATACACACACACACACACACACTACAACACACACACACACACACACACACACACACACACACACACACATACACACACACAACACACACACACACAACACCACACACACACACACACACACACACACACACACCACACACACACAACACACACACACACACACACACCTACAACACACACACACACACCACACCACACACACACACACACACACACACACACACACACACACAACACACACACACACACCACACCCACCCACACACTACTCACCTCACACACCACACGCACACACTCACATCTGGTCCACGTAGCAGTTAAAG
>JABMCL010000667.1:287500-292500 GCA_018857735.1 Alviniconcha marisindica | reverse complement strand
TAACAGCCAATTTTCAGGTCTTGCAGCTAATATTTATCCTCAGTCTTTATGTAATAATACTAATAGATAACTTTTGTATAGCGCTATTCTCTGGTGTACCCAAACTCACTGCGCTTCACAACATTCTCCAACATTTTCTAAGTGTCACAAACATAATACATATAATTATGACAACTAACAATGTATAATATACAAGTACATGTGCCATACGAGAAGCAGCAATATCATTAAAAAGAAACCGGTATTGCAGTGCTAATCACGAGCGAGGCGATATTTGTAGGACATTGTGTTGGCTTTCTTCGCGTGTTTGTGCGCTCGGAATCAGGCTGAAAGAGAAACCCAGTTTTGTACTCACCGGCCAAGGCTACAGCCTCTTGTTCTCAGAACGTCCAACAAGATCTCAGTGGAAGAGGAACAACCGATGAGTTATATAACTGCAGCTGTTGAGTCTTCTCGCTCCTCTCCCTGTTGTAGCGCTCTTCCCCCCTCCGTCCCTCCTCCCCCCTCCCCTCACAGACGAAAGGATTATTGTCCCCAGTAAAGACTCGCGCACAGGGCATTGTAACGATGCATTTGATTTGTGCGGTGTTTTAAAAAGAATCTGAAACAAGAACGACTGCTAGTGTTCTAAAACAAAATCCAAACACATGAAAGGTTCAAAAGAACGCTTGTGTATTAGGACACAAAACACACAATCTGTTTGTGTCCTAATGAATAAGCCTTCTTTTTAACCTTTTGTGTGTTTAAATTTTGTGCGGTAATACTACTTTTTCATCGTTGATAAACTTTGGTTTATCATGGTTTTTGTTGTTGTTGTTGTTGTTGTTTTTGTTGTTGTTGTTTTTGGGGGGGACAACAACTTTATTTTCAACACCGCTTTCGTCCTGCTTGTAGATTTAGTTACCGTGCGCATTAAGTCTGTTATCTATCACTGACCAACTGGCCCTTCTGGGAAAACCATGCCGGTGGAACTGAATCGTCCATTTGTGTGGCTAGTACCCAGTGCCTGTGGCCCTGTAGCCATCACGACCCTGGTTCCGCCTCTCCATTGTTCGGTCCACTGCACTAGGCGGAAGTGGTCATCGATTGGTCGGAATGTGTTTTCACCCGGCATAACCTATACCTGACCCTCTGACCTTTGCACTCTAGATATCGCTCCAGTAAATGGTCGTCATTTTGTTCCGCCATTTTAATAGCTGAAGTAGTGTCAGCCAGCTACATTTCAATGATCTGTGTGAGAGAAAAAATTAAACCAATGCTTGCATTACAATAGTGACATATCTCTTGTGAAGTAAATTATGACTAAAAGAAATATGTGTTGATGATACCTCTTACGATCCCTTTCAACCAATCAGAATCGCGCACAGGTTGTGACGCACGGCTCCTTTCAGTCCCCAGAATAAACATCAAATCTTTTGGCCAACGTTCCTTCAGGTTCCAATCCCAGACTGTTTGGAACTCTGTTCCAACCCACATTTGCAATTCTCTTTCTTCAAAAAAATCTCTCCAAACCCATCTGTTCAGAAAAACTTCCCTCGTGTAAAAATTCCTCTTAAATTTTCCTGTTTGTTTGTTTTGTTTGTTTGTTTGTTTGTTTTGCTTTTGTTTTTGTTTTGTTTGTTTTGTTTTTGTTTTTGTTTTGTTTGTTTTGTTTTGTTTTAGTTTTTAGTTGTTGTTGGGGTTTGTTTGTTTGTTTGTTTTTGTTTGGGTTTTGTTGTTGTTTGTTTTTGTTTATTGTTTTTGGCTATTGGTTTGTTTGTTGTTGTTGTTGTTGTTGTTGTTGTTGCTTTGTTAAAAACGGGATTTGGTCGATGATGACATAAGTGGGCCAATGATTAAATTACGTTATGTATGCACGGTTAATATTCAATTATGTCATCCTTTGAGACACGTGGTTTCTCCCAATTTCCACGCGATTTTACATCGCCTCTTTCCTCGCATGGCTTATAAAAGGTGTGCATGCATCGGACACAGGTAACTAGCCCAAGCGAGAGGATTAGGTCTGATATTTAAAGGAACCACCGGGCATAAGAAGATTCAGATCTCAGGAGCTGTGTGAAAGTGGAGGTGGCTGTCCTGGGCTCCCGTCCCTAATAAGCCTACGGTTTCTGTGGACGTAAACATGAGCTGGTTTGGCCCAGCGGTAAGGCGTTAGGCTGGTAAGCAGAGATACCTCGCTTCGAATCCGCTTCGGTTCTCTTTTCTCTTCAAAAGTTATGGTCTGTGGACAGTGTCTTGTGACTTTGTCCCTCACAATTAATGAAAAATTAAAATGACTCATCCCTGCCCATCTTAATGCAGGTGTCATTCTGGTGCGATAGGTGTATAATCTTTTCCCATCATCTCCATACCCCCTTCTCCCCGTCCCTAATAAGCCTTGTGGTTTCTGGGGACGTTAAGCACCATATTTACTTACTTGGACGTAAAGCAACACTACCGAATATAAGAATATAGGTTCTTGATAGTTAAAGAAACCACCCGGTATAAGAAGATCGGATCTTGATATTTAAAGGAGCTAGCCTTCTCAAAGCAAATTTCATCCAAGCGCTACAACAGATCAAAACTAAAAATTAAAATCAAGATTGTTTTACGATTCTCCACAGATTCCCTTTCACTTAGAATTTAGTCTCAGTAAGCTAGAAATGAAATCAGTTAAGTTTCGTTTAGTTCAGTTCTTTTCACAAGACATAAACTAACCCGGTGAAATTAGCTAGTGGTTTCATTGCTTTTATTATTTGTAGAATATTGTGACATGTTTACCGCTTCAGAAAGGGGTCTACCCAGAGTAGCTGCACGTTGTTTTATACTGTCCTACTAAGAGAGAGAGGGAGGAAGGGAGGGAGGGAGCGAGCGAGAGAGAGAGAGAGAGAGAGCGCTTGAATTCAATTTTTTTATTTTACAAGGATTGTAGTTTAGGTTCGATCAAAACCTAACAACTAGTCCTTGATAAGTTTCGGCTGAATTTAAAATAATAATAAAAAAAGGGGGGGGGGAGAGAAGTACGTTCTCTTGAACCTTTTCTATGTTTTGCCGTATTAAGAAGGCTAAATCCTTTTAACCCTTTCTCTCCCCTTATGACATCGCACGACGTTCATGACGAAGTTGTTGCTGTCTGCCTAGCCTGTAAAATGTCATGGGACATAAACGTGCTCCAACTCGCACTTCGCCTGCACGCTGTGGAGAAGCAACGCTGAAACAAATATGAACGTTTCGATTGGTTAAATCTCTCTCCCAGCCTACTTTCTGATTGGTTAAATCTCTCTCCAGCCTACTTTCTGATTGGTTAAATCTCTCTCCCAGCCTACTTTCTGATTGGTTAAATCTCTCTCCCAGCCTACTTTCTGATTGGTTAAATCTCTCTCCCAGCCTACTTCTAGAAGGAGGTGCATCAGCCACGGACAGAGGCTATACTGGGTCCATGGCATCAGCAGTGTAAATTAGAGAGCCGGTTTGGCCTAGCGGTAAGACGGAGGAACCTCGGTTCGAATCCGCTTCGGCTCTCCTTTCCCAAAAGTCGTGGTATGCGGACAGCCTTGTGTCTTTGTCCCACACAATTAATGAAACATTAAAATGGTTCTCATCGCTGCCCATTTTGATGCAGGAGTCATTTTGGTGGTAACCGTGTAGCAATAGGTATATGATCTCCCTCTTCCCCCACCTCCATACCCCTTACTCCCTTCTCCCGTCCCTAATAAGCCTAATAGTTTCCGTAGACGTTAAGCACCACGTTTACTGAAACGGAGCAGAGCTCAGGAGCTGTGTGAAAGTCGAGGTGGCCGTCCTGGGCTCCCCGTCCCTTTTAGTCTATAAGGTCTCTATGGTCGTAAGGCAACGCCGAACTTGAACATTGAACGTCCCTAATAGTCCTTGTGGTCTCTGTGGACGTAAAGCAACATTGAACTTGAACTTAAAACGGAATGGAACCCGCCACCATCAAGACACTGCTTGCACCTACCATCCTTTACCACTGGACCAACCAACCAACAGACGCCAGGTCAAGAGAACAAGAGCTACAGTCCGCTTCACGTCGGCGTGAAAAGGACCCTCTAATACCCCCCCCCCCTCCCCCGCCCCCTCCCCCCCCCCCCCTCCCCCCCCCCCCCCCCCCCCCCCCTTGTTTGAATGGTCCACAATCACTGTGTTTTATTGGTTTCAAAGGCGATGGGGGAAAACACCCATTTAATTCCAGTCACCCGACGCCCGCCTCCGCGCAAACCCAGCCGTCGTGAATGGAGCGTGATTAAAGGCCACAGAGCGCAGACAATATGAGTTTCCATATGTGCCACAATTAAAACCATGGCCGCAGAAGCTTTAGTTTATCCATGCTATAACATAGCTGCCACTCCGCTAGCTGACTAAACAAGAAGCGGCGGGAGGCTGACAAGGTGTAGGAACAATAGGTTCAAGTTCAATGTTGCTTTACGTCCACAAAGACCTTATAGACTAACAGGGACGGGGAGCCCAGGACGGCCACCTCGACTTTCATAAAGCTCCGGAGTTCAATTCAGTGTTGCTTTACGTCCACAGAAACCATCAGGCTTATTAGGGACGGGGAGCCCAGGACGGCCACCTCGACCTTCACACAGCTCCTGAGCACTGGAACAATAGGGCGTGATTGCCAGTTTATGTACCACCACCACCCCCCCCACCCCCCCCCACCCCCACCCCGCACTCCCTACTTCCTGCCGATACCTGTCTGGTTAGGGTCAGCGACAAGACTGATAGAGAAAGATGGAGTTGCTGTTGTCGGTGTGTGTGTGTGGAGAGGGGGGCTGAGGTGGGGGGAGGGGGGGGTCGGTCGAACTGATTATCTTTAGTGTTCCACTGGGGTGGGGTGAGGGGTGGGGGGTGGGGTTATTCTTATGGGCCATAGATTGCAGATCAATGCGCACCAAAGGGTGTACTGATTGGTGTGTGTTTTGTGTGTGTGTGTGTGTGGGGTGTGTGTGTGTGTGTGTGTGTGTGTGTGTGTGTGTGTGTGTGTGTGTGTGTGTGTGTGT
>JABMCL010000667.1:265000-280000 GCA_018857735.1 Alviniconcha marisindica | reverse complement strand
CATGCAAATGGCCTCTGGCCTATTTTCACTCGACAGCCCATGCAAACTGGCCTCTGGGCCTATTTTCACTCGGACAGCCATGCAAATGGCCTCTGGCCTATTTTCACTCGGACAGCCCATGCAAATGCCTCTGGCCTATTTTCACTCGGACAGCCCATGCAAATGGCCTCTGGCCTATTTTCACTCGGACAGCCCATGCAAATGGCCTCTGGCCTATTTTCACTCGGACAGCCCATGCAAATGGCCTCTGGCCTATTTTCACTCGGACAGCCCATGCAAATGGCCTCTGGCCTATTTTCACTCGGACAGCCCATGCAAATGGCCTCTGGCCTATTTTCACTCGGACAGCCCAATTGCCCAAATGACCTCTGGCCTATTTTCACTCAGACAGCCCATGCAAATGGCCTCTGGCCTATTTTCACTCCGACAGCCCATGCAAATGGCCTCTAGCCTATTTTCACTCCGACGGCCCATGCAAATGCATATTATTAACCATCACACTGATAATGGTGTGTGGGGAATCGGATGGGGTTGGGGAGGGTGAGTAGGCAGTTACTGTAAGCAAAAGAGCTTCAACAGAATTATCATCAAATATTCTGCTCTTCTAGTCTGGATCTGGACACGGTTTCTTCGCATAAATCACTAACAATTTGTGTATGCGAGTATTTGAGCGCTTATCTCATAAAAAGAACCTGTTTTACGGTGCTTTTCCATTCAAAAAAGGTCTTGAACTGTTGAAGGGTGCTCAGCTGTATTTTGCTGTTAGCGGGAGAAAAATAAACGGAAAAAAAAGTTTCTTTTTCACTTTTCATCGTTTTTAGCCGTTTAACCGTTAAGTGTCGTTTTGTGGCTTGATGAAGGGAATTTCCCCGAAAATTTGCATATTGTGAGCTATGTCATAATAAATAAGTGTTCTTTTGAACCTTTTTGCGTTTGGATCTAGTACCAAACACGGCAAACTGGCTGTTGGTGATTTCTTTACTGGAATGCTGAGCCATTGTGGAAGAATTTGCTGTCACTGCAGACTCTTTGATATACATAACCCTAATGAAAAACGTTTTGTGCAACTTTAAACTAATGATTCATACCAAATCATCACAGACACACACACACAAAAAGGCTGTTCTCTGCACTATCCACAGAAACCGTCAACATATTTCTGTACAAGCAGGAGTAAGAAATATAACTGCCAAATAAATACGGTGTTATATTTGTTCTGTTACTCCAGACATGTGCAAGCACAATGAAAACACCGGCATATCATATGCAGCTTTAAACAACAATGACTCAAAGGAAATGACTACAGAGATGAAAGACTGCTCTATGCCAATGCGTTCAACACGATAAATATTCGATGAATCCTTCACTCAGGAAAGAACATGCAAGTATCAGCTTCAAATAAATGCATATTTATTTCATACTTCAGTTCAGTTGTAGCAGTCTTTGTGTGTGGGTGGGGTGGGGCCTATTTAAACCATGAATACATCTCTCTTCTCTCTCTCTCTCTCTCTCTCTCTCTCTCTCTCTCTCTCTCTCCTCTCTCTCTCTCTCTCTCCTCCCCACACACACTCCTTCTCTCCCCTCCCCCCCCTTACACACACATGCTCTCTCTCTCTTACATTTCTGGCATAATACATAGTAAATGTTACTATAAATTCTAGGCATTCTTAGATGCAAGGAATGCATTTTCTTGCTCTCATTTCAAGAGCACAAAATTTACAAATGCTTCTGTTTTTGGGTTGTTGTTTTTCATCTTTGGTAAAGATTTTTTCTTCTTCTTCAGCAACAAAAACTCCATTAAAAACCAAACAAAAACAAAAAAATCATGTACATTCAAAACACCCAACATATGTCTCATTTATTTTGCCCAACAAAAATATGGACTAAGCAATATTTGGTTACAATATGAAGGCAAGTACACACTGACATCAAAAACATGATTTTTCTATCTCATACAAAATCAAATTTAAAATGCCGGTGTATACAAAAACCAGAGACTTTGAGAAGAGATGAGACATTTAATCTTTTTACCACAACTTACCCAAGCCGTTCATGTACAAAAACAAACAAACAAACAAAAACAAAACAACAACAAAAACTATCCAAAACAAATCTATGCAACTTTAGTCAGTGGTAACAGGATCTATACAGTATTTCATGCATGACCAAGTAACAAACACATCTTAAGCTAATAGCACCAGACAGTACTAACAGCAAATCCAATTAAACCAGCTTTGACAAGAGAAAAATGCTTATTATTCAGCAATTCAAAAGACACTATGCACTATATTACTTTGTTGATTCACAGGTTTTACGTATTTTTTAAATTTATTTTTAATTTGGAAATCACATATTTGATCAATACCATCAGTTTCAATACCATTGTGCAACTAATGTGCAACCGTTTTCAACGCATATATATGCATGCAAGCACCCACACATGCATGCACACACACACTCTCACTCACACACACACACACACACACAAGAAAAAAGAAAAAAAGCAGCTACAAAAACAACAGTAGCTAAAAGAACAACTAAAGACCACAAAAGGGTCATCTACTCAAAACATAATGCACTAACACTGTGACAACTAACACTGTAATAACTAACACTGTGACACTAACACTGTGACAACTAACTATCCAACATCATGAACCTGAATACAGAAACAGTGAAATCTTTCCACCACAAAAATGTCAGTAACAAATGCCCCAACATGGAAAGATGCAATGTGAAATGGGGGGTGGGGTGGGGGGTGGGGGGTGGGCCCGAAAACAACCAAACAAATATAACCAGACAACAAAATAAACTTACAGCACAACCAAGACTTGGTTATTCTCTTTCCTCTCATTAATGTAACAAGCTGATTAGTGAAAATCCAATGGGGAGATGCTGGGGGGGCTGGGGGGAGTGAGAAGCCGGGGGTGGGGTGGGGGTGGGGGGGTGGCTTGTGAACTAAGGATGCTGACTGTATGAAATCCGAAACAGAGACAACCCCATCACTGTATTATGCTCAGTCTAGACACTGTCACTACTAGCATCTTATGTTTGGTGTGTTAAGCATCCTGTGTCAGGATCACTTTCAGCTATAATAGTTAATACTCCTCGTGACATGGCACAAACTCCATTATTCAAATCCCTGAAGTTGGAATGCAGTTGCCCGGAGTGGTGAGTAACACGGCACTTTTATGTGCGGCATTATGTAGAGGTGAGGGGAAACGGCTGCACACACTACCCTCTCACCCAACAATGGGTGAATTAATTACCACTGGATTTAGCTGAGGAACATTGACAAACAAAGCAGCCAGGTGCAGAATGTCTTAGTCCAGATTACACAGACACTGACAGCGCACAATACTGGGGAACACAAACAGGTCTTCTGGCTACACAGGTGTTTGTTCTGCTTACTCTGTACTACATAACACAAAATACTGGTAATGTAACAGACATGAGCCTTGCAGTTTTAATATCTAAACACATAAAAGGTTAAAAGGAAAACTGTTTATTATGTCAAAACACAACATGTGCATTTTCAGGGGGCAATCCCCTTTTTCAAGCTAAAAAACAACACTTAAACAACAGTTGAACGGTGCAAAATGAGATGTAGGATAGTTATCTGGTTTTGGGTGACTAGTTTTGTTATGTTGGTTATAAGTTTTACGTTAACAGGGCTGCAGTGTATGTTATACCCCCATCTCATGCTTCTGTGGTGTGTTACTGTGATGCACTTCAAGGCATACCAATATAATTATACAGCCAAGTTTCCAAGGGCTGTTCAGAGAGTGGAAGTGTCCCCTTACACCCATGTCCACTTGCAATCATGCACAGAGTCAAAAGAAAAGGGGTAAGTGAGTTTTGATGATACTAAAAGTATTTATAACACGCAAAATCTTGTCCATAGAGTCTATTCTAAGTGCATACACAAACACACATGCACACACACACACATGAACACACACACACACACACACACACACACACACACACACACACACACACACACACACACACACACACACACACATGAACACACACACACAGGCACCTGCACACATGAGTATATTGACAATTCAAAACTTAATTTACACACAACTTAAACAAACAACAAACAGAGACTTGAGGCAAAGGAAGATAGCAGCATGAAATGGAATATATGGCAGTTTTCAAGGCAGATAACCAAACCTATCTATTGCACAAAAAGCGCCACATCATCATCATCATGCCTTAACCCCTTCACTGCTGTGATGTCACTTGAAAATGACCAATTAAAGTATGAAATTTGAAACCCTTAAGCCTTTTTCTCTTCTTTTTCACACTGGCACATGAAAGGATTTTTTATCAAAATGCATACATTGAAAGCAGATGTATTACAGGACCAGAATTCACTTTGCTTGCAGGTACATCGGTGCATCTGTCAGTCTGGAAATTTTACAGGCTGGGGCAGTGAAGGGGTTAAAACAGGCTGTGTATTAATAGCATGCTCTGTTTCTGATTAGTTTCCAATTCCTTTGGAACATGTAGAGGTGACTTGTAATATTTAATGCCCAGTCAACAGTGAAGGTCATGTGATATCAAGGTAAACATGTACTGGAAAATACAAAGGGCTATTGTCATTCATCAGCTGTAAACATTTCGTAAATGTTTTACCAGTCAGTTGTACTGTGCTGAACCTCTCTCTCTCTCTCTCTCTCTCTCTCTGTCCATCTCTTTGTTTGGAACTCCCCCCCTGACTCTCAGATTACCAATCAGCACCAACATGTTCAAAGCAGGTTACATGTCATGCCCTATGCACTGAATGGTGGTCCTTCCTAGTTGGACTTGATGATTGTAACCTCTCTCATCCACGGTTTTATGTGTATTTCCCAGTCTTCATCCACACATCCATTAATAATGCTTGTTACTAATGATTTAAAAGCTCTCTCTCTCTCCCCCCCCCCCCCCCTCTCTCATTCACACATCCACTAATAATGTTTGCTACTGATGATTTAAAAGCCCTGCTTTAAAAGTCAAACTCAGAGTGTTCTTAATACGAACACTTACTACACATTCAAAAACAAAAAGGTCCACATGGTCCTTCAGCTGACCCACGTCCTTTGATTGCTTTGTGTTTCAAGTTTAACTGCAATCTTTGAAGGTGAAATGAGCACAGACCTCTCAAAACCACTGAGGGTGAGTGGGTTGAAGCAGAAACAAAAGAAGAAGAAAAACGACTGCTGGAAGAAAACTTGTAAAGATCATCCTTGGAGTTTAACCCATCACTACATCACAGCCAAGCTCCAGAACTGAACTGATCACAATGACGGCAAGCAACCCAGCGCAGACTTGTCCCTCCTGGATAAGATCAAGCAACCCGGCACAGACTTGTCCCTCCTGGATAAGATCAAGCAACCCAGCACAGACTTGTCCCTCCAGCTTCCTGGATAAGATCAAGCTGATATGAAATAGACAAAAACATGAATGATTTTACTCTAAAGAAAAATTCCCCTGTACACAAACAACCGAACAAAAACGGCTTTGGAGCCAACAAGAATAATTTGTACAAACATTAATGCTGCACTATATCAGTGTGTGTGTGTGTGTGTGTGTTATTGCTACTGTGACTGTGGGTCCAGCTATTAAACAACTCCTTGGTTTATGTCTACAAACTAGTTTGATTTGAGAACTAAAACAATAAGCATCATAAAACCTAAGTGAATTACTCTGGTACAAACCAATATGAGAGTGGCATTACAGTTATGTAACACCAGATTTTCATCTTTTCCACAGCCAAACTAACAATGCATGGTGCCTCTGCACTATTATAACTGTCAAGCGTGGGCTCATGAAGAGAGATACAATTCCTAAAACAGCCATCCAGTTATTCCTTGGTCAAACCCAAACCCACCAACCAGCCTGAGTCTCAGTAACCAAACTTTCCTTCTCTAAATTTTTATGAAACTCAGTAACCAAACTTTCATTTTAAATTATCATGAAAGTCATTAACTAAACTTTCCTTCTCTAAATTTTCATGAAACTCAGTAACCAAACTTTCATTTTAAATTATCATGAAACTTGGTAACCAAACTTCCTGCTCTAAATTATCATGAAACTCAGCAACCAAACTTTCATTGTAAATTGTCATGAAACTCGGTAACCAAACTTTCTGCTCTAAATTGTCCTGAAACTCAGTAACCAAACTTTCCGCTCTAAAAACAAACAAAAAAACAGTAACCAAAGTTTCCACTCTAAATTACCACGAAACTCGGTAACCAGATTTTCTGTAGTAAACTACCAATCACAGAACAGGAAACCAAGTCATGTACGGAGCTAAACCATAAAGAGCAGGAAGACTTTGATGTGCACAGCCTGGGCAGTCAAATCCATTCGTACTTCTGAGAAAATGGAACACGCCATGTCTGTACAGTCTAAGCAATCCCATGCCATAAAGAGACAGTGGATACTCACTACTCAGCAGTCTCTTATCAAGGTACGCTCGCCTGGCGGGTTACAAGTCGTCGATTGCGCATGCGTGCGATGGGGTCAGACACGTCGTGTATCTTTTCAAAGTAGTTGACTAGAGCGCCCTCTGTCAGCATGGAGGCCAGGAACTGCTCAAAGCTGATGGACCAGCCCTCGTCTGGCCGACTCAGTGAAGAGGAGGATGACACCTGGCTCTCTGAAATCGACCTCGCTGACGAGACTTCGTCTTCCTGGTTTCCCTGGCTCTCTGAGTTGTCTGAGTCGTTCGCAGTGCTATTGTTAGCATCAGCAGATGGCATTTTTTCCATTCCCAGGTTGCAGTCTTTATTCTCACCTTCGGCACTGGATGGCTTTCCGTCCATGATGGCACTCTCCCCCCCAGCTTTCACGTCAGTCGCAGTCTGCAGCGCTGCTTCTGAATTGGTCTCCTTGGCAACTCCGTCCCCCTCAAAAACATGAGGGCTGGACCCAAGAAAAACGTCCCCCTGGCTCTCAAAACTGCCGGAGTGCGCAATCTGATTGACGGATGACGAAGTCGATAGGATAGTGTCCGCTGACACACTGTGGCTGGTCACAGAGTGAGTGCCCTCCCCTGAGGCACTTGCCTGAGCGCGGAACTGCTTGCCGGCATCACCGAGACGAAGGAGGAGGTTGCCGACCATCGCGAGGGAGTGGTAGAGCTGCTGTTCCTCTGTCAGGTCAGTGAACATGTCGTACAAGGACTTGAGCAGGTGGATGAACTGAACCTGGAACAAGTTGGCAAGAAGAGGTCACACCACAGCAGTCTGGACATTAGCTTCTGATAACACTACAGGACGTCCACAGAGCCCAGAGGTTCAGAGCCTGCATGTGTTCCCATTAATAATAATAACAGGGGGTCTTAGCGAACTCTTTCTCAACTGAGCCCTAGGTGCATACATTTCACAATCAAGCTAAAACAACCGACATCAAAACACAATATTAACACACATCAAATTTGTCATCAAACATTGCACCCCACCCCCCTCTCCCCAATACACACACACACACACACACACACACACACACACACGTTGCACACAGAGATTTACTTGAGGCAGGCTTGAGAGAGTTGGAAGTGTTAGGAGTGAGAGACAGAGAAAAGGTCAGTATTCAGCTGTGACCATTAGGTCTGTTTTCATCATGTTGATGGTAAAATAATGTCAGCATCTGACCACTCACAGCAAAACAGGTTATTTGCTTTAACTGCAATGTGGTATCCCTGATGAGACACTAGGGGTAATCCACTGAGCTGCAGAAAAGCATCATCAGTCCACTTCTACTAATCCTAATAGATCAAATTAAAAGGAAACGGATGTCAAGTCAACACAAATCATGTGCTTCCTTGAGCATATTGACACCACCAAGAACTGAACTAACATAAACTAAAAAATGCAGGATAAAACAAAATGTACAGAAGATCGGGAAATTTGCAGCCAAAATTGTGCCATGGTCTGCAATTTAGAGGATTTGTTTCCAGCAAAGGAAGAGTGTGTACTGTGTCTGGATTAGATCCAAACACATAAAAGATTCAAAAGAACGCTATTTATTAGAACGAAACACAAGAATGCTAGCAGTCATTCTTTTTTAAGATTGTTGTGTCAGGACCATTTGAGGACATACCTCTGGTGGAGTTAAGGTACCTTGTATTTACTCGCATGCCAAATGAGTGTTACCGTAGCAACTGAGGTCTTTGTTGCTGTGTCTATGTGCGACGCCTTTCGAGAGCTAATTAACTCCCCTGTTTGTTGATTGTGTCAGGACTAAACGCAACAGCTTTGGGCTTCTGAAAGGTTGTTCTGCTGACTCATTGAAAAGGTAAGAAGGGTGTCACACCAAACTCTGTCCACCAAAAGCTCTGAACTTTGTTCAAGGCACAACAGGGTGTCCACCGAAAGCTCTGAACTTTGTTCAAGGCACAACAGGGTGTCCACCAAAAGCTCTGAACTTTGTTCAAGGCACAACAGGGTGTCCACCAAAAGCTCTGAACTTCGTTCAAGGCACAACAGGGTCACTGTAGTTATCCTGGCTGCTGAGCCGAGCTCAGCCAAGCCTGTTACTGGGGGGAAACCCGAGAGACTTTCCCCCAAACCCTTAAATGCCATCTCTGTGCTGAAGCATCTGAGATCTACCCACCATCACATTGTCAGACACTACTAGCCCCCTCCTGGATGCCGGGTGCAGCATTAGGTCAATTCAGACAACTGGAAAGCACAAGCGGGGATAGCTCAGTGGTTAGAGTGCCAGACTGAAAGATTGTGGGTTCGAGTCCTGGCAGGAGCGGCAGGAGAATTTTCTTCTCAAGGGTCAAATTTCTGTGCTGACTCTTATTTCGGTATCCGTTCCCCTCCTGTTTTGCTGAATCCCAGTCATTCTGCCCACAGTGCAGGTGGTTGGTTACAGCTAAACAGGCATGCACCGTAAGTATGTGGCTTTGCATGAAGTGATGTGATACGGTGCATGGTTGCATGGTGTACACAGAATGCACCAGTTTCGGGTGGCACCAGCCATGTAAGAATCAAATGGCGCTGCAACCACACCACTTGGGTAAATATTCAAAGCGCGCTGTAATTTGTGTAAAAACCTACAGACACTCATTTACAGTCACATGTGACAAGAGCGCAGAGAGTCTGCTGGAGAGCGGAGAACAGTGCTGCATAAAAGCAATCAACAAGGGCTAATTCAACAGCTACACACTGACCAAACTCATTTCAGCTGAACTTCCCCATCACCATCACTTGTTCCGCAAGACATACAGTGATGATACACTGAGCATAGTGGTGCATCAAGACTCTGGATGGAGCCAGACCCACCACAGAGGAGCAAAGCTGAGAAACTCTGCAGAGGTGTCCAATCCATCAACACTAGTGTCGGTCTTTACCTGGTTCATGCGTGGCATTTTCTGGAAGTCCTCCTTGCTCTCTGTGCGAGGACGCCTGAAGGTCTGGCGCCACGCCTTGTGCACCGCAGCTTCTGCAACATGAAACAAAGGCAAGTCAGCAGAGGTGATGCTAAACTGCCTCTTCATCCTTGAGTTACTGCAACATGAAACAAAGGCAAGGTCAGCAAAGGTGATGCTAAACTGCCTCTTCATCCTTGAGTTACTGCAACATGAAACAAAGGCAAGGTCAGCAGAGGTGATGCTAAACTGCCTCTTCATCCTTGAGTTACTGCAACATGAAACAAAGGCAAGGTCAGCAGAGGTGATGCTAAACTGCCTCTTCATCCTTGAGTTACTGCAACATGAAACAAAGGCAAGTCAGCAGAGGTGATGCTAAACTGCCTCTTCATCCTTGAGTTACTGCAACATGAAACAAAGGCAAGGTCAGCAAAGGTGATGCTAAACTGCCTCTTCATCCTTGAGTTACTGCAATATGAAACAAAGGCAAGTCAGCAGAGGTGATACTAAACTGCTTCCTATTCTTTGTTGTTAGCAAGAAACCTCAAGGGACTGAAGGCTGTGACCAACACCTCAAGGAACTGAAAGCCATGACCAACACCTCTATGGCCTGAAGGTCATGTCCAATACCTATATGAATTGAAGGCCGTGACCAACACCTATATGAATTGAAGACCATGACCACCACCTATATGAACTGAAGGCCGTGACAAACACCTATATGAACTCAAGGCCGTAACAAACACCTATATGAACTGAAGGCTGTGACCAACACCTACACTGATTGAAAGTCGTGACCAACACCTATATGAATTGAAGGCTGTGACCAACACCTATATTGATTGAAGGTCGTGACCAACACCTATATGCACTGGAGGTCATGGCCATCACCTATATGCACTGAAGGTCATGGCCAACACCTATATGCACTGAAGGTCGTGACCAACACCTATATGCATTAAAGGTCATAACCAACACCTATATGCACTGAAGGTCGTGACCAACACCTATATATTATGAACTGAAGGCCATGACCAATACCTCAATGGACTGAAGGTCATGACCAGCACCTATATGCATTAAGGGTCATGACCAACACCTATGTGCACTGGAGGTTGTGATCAACACCTATATGAACTGAGGGCTGTGACCAACAACTATATATTATGAACTGAAGGCCATGACCAATACCTCAATGGACTGAAGGCCATGGCCAACACCTCAATGGACTAAAGGTCATGACCAATACCTCAATGGACTGAAGGCCATGGCCAACACCTTAATGGACTAAAGGTCATGACTAATACCTCAATGGACTGAAGGCTATGACCAACACCTCAATGAGCTGAAGGCCATGACCAACACCTCAATGGACTGAAGGCTATGACCAACACCTCAATGGGCTGAAGGCTATGACCAATACCTCAATGGGCTGAAGGCTATGACCAACACCTCAATGAGCTGAAGGCCATGACCAACACCTCAATGGGCTGAAGGCTATGACCAACACCTCAATGGGTTGAAGGCCATGACCAACACCTCAAAGGGCTGGACGCTGGAGGCCATGACTGGAGGCCATGACCAACACCAACACCTCAATGGGCTGAAGGCTATGACCAACACCTCAATGGGCTGAAGGCCATGACCAACACCTCAAAGGGCTGGAGGCTATGACCAACACCAACACCTCAATGGGCTGAAGGCTATGACCAATACCTCAATGGGCTGAAGGCTATCACCAATACCTCAAGGGGCTGAAGGCTATGACCAATACCTCAATGGGCTGAAGGCTATGACCAACACCTCAAGGGGCTGAAGGCTATGACCAATACCTCAAGGGGCTGAAGGCTATGACCAATACCTCAATGGGCTGAAGGCTATGACCAACACCTCAATGGGCTGAAGGTTATGACCAATACCTCAATGGGCTGAAGGCTATGACCAACACCTCAAGGGGCTGAAGGCTATGACCAATACCTCAAGGGGCTGAAGGCTATGACCAATACCTCAATGGGCTGAAGGCTATGACCAATACCTCAATGGGCTGAAGGCTATGACCAACACCTCAAGGGGCTGAAGGCTATGACCAACACCTCAAGGGGCTGAAGGCCATGATAAACACCTCAAGTGCATCCTGGGCCAGTACAGAGTCCTCACTTCTCTCAAGAACCTTTGCCAAGAACCTTTGCCATACATTGCTTCAAAACTCACGCTCTGCACCCAAGCTGTTCATGCCAGCATCCCAGATGTTTCCAACAGGCACAAATAAAGGTTATCCGCAAAGCTTCAAAACGAGCTGAAACAAAGCCAGCGAACACCAACCTTCAATGACGGACTTGCTCTCGCTGTCCGGAGAAGAGGCCTCAAAAACAGCGCCCCCTGTCGCCCCCTCCGACTCCGCTCCGTCCGCCTCCTCCCTTTTTTCTCTGACTGACACGCCCCCCTCCCCTCCAGCTGCAACATCCGCCTCTCCCACTGCAACAGGGTTCCTGGGCATTGGCTGTTGTTGGGCCTCCGGTGGGACTGTCACGACCTCGCCTCCTTCTCCTACTGCTTGTGCAGCAGAGGGGTTGTTGCCGTCTGACGTAGTGGTGGCGGTGGTGGTAGTGGTGGTGGTGGTGGTTGAGGTAGCGTGTGGATTGGGTGCCGATGCCTGCGGGGGGTCTGCAGGAAGTTCCGTCTCCACAACAGTTGGAAGCTCGAGGTCTGCAAGTATTGAACAATGAAACAGAGCGGATGACCCAAACCCGTGCTTTGTGCAGACACCCTGATAACAGAGAGAAACCCCTCCTTTGACAACCACCCTAACAGCTCATGCCAAATTTGCTCATCATGCATATGGGCCCAGGTCAGGTCTCCACGTACAACAAAACTGATTACACAACTTATCCCCTTGAGACAAAATGCCTCATTAGTTGGTTAGGGCAGGGTGGGATTTGTTGTTGTTGTTGACTGACAGATCCAGTTCTGCATGAGACACGTACCCTCAGCGTCAGCAGACAGAGCATCTGCGCTGGAGTCTTCATCAAAGTACTCTGTCGCCTCCAGGCCAGGCTCTGTCCCTTCTGCACACACAAAGAGTTAACCCATCACATACAGTGTCAATCCATCACACACAGTGTCAATCCATCACACACAGTGTCAGTCCATCACACACAGAGCTAATCCATTACAGACAGTGTCAATCCATCACACACTGTGTCAATCCGAGACACACAGTGTCAATCCATCACATACCATGTCAATCCATCACACACCATGTCAATCCATCACACACAGTGTAAATCCATCACACACAGAGTTAATCCATTACATACAGTGTCAATCCATCACACACAGTGTCAATCCATCACACACAGAGTTAATCCATTACACACAATGTCAATCCATCACACAGTGTCAATCCATTACACACAGTGTCAATCCATCACACACAGTGTTAATCCATCACATACAGTGTTAATCCATCACACACAGTGTCAATCCATCACACACAGTGTTAATCCATCACACACAGAGTTAATCCATTACACACAGTGTCAGTCTATCACACACAGTGTCAATCCATCACACACAGAGTTAATCCATTACACACAGTGTCAATCCATCACACACAGTGTTAATCTATCACACAGAGTTAATCCATCACACACAGTGTCAATCCATCACACACAGTGTCAATCCATCACACACACAGTCAATCCATCACCCTTCACAGGTATCATGGTTAACTGGAAAGTACATCACCTTTGCATTTTGACATCACACAAACATTACACTAAAACTATTCGCTGATTGGATTGTTCTGCTTACTTGAAATTCTAAGCAACACTGCACACAAAACAGAGCAGGAAATAAAATGGGGCAAACAAATCATACTGGGATGAGCTGGAGGTGGGAGTGAGGGCTAAGGCAAAAGCAGCTTACAGTCCTTATGGAGATGGTAAAACTGCGTCTTAATTTGGTAGACACCTTTTCTGCAGTGTCCACACACCAAATTCTTTTTCAGAGAATGTATTCTGGCGGAGTTTTTGTACCTTGTATTTATTCACAGTCACATGCCAGGTGAGAGTTACTGTAGGCGACTCAGGTGGTTGTTGTGTTTATGTGGTGTCTTTCAAGCGCCAATTAACTCCCTTGTGTCTTGATTCTTCTCCGCAGATCTATCTCTGCAGACTCTGTATAGCTGCACTTTCTTGAGTGGGTGGTGGTGAGGGTTTGTGTACTTTATTGGTATGAATACTTTGGGCAGTTTTAGCTTGTAATAGCCTACATGTACGCACTGTGTGCATCTGGCACTGTGAACACACAAGGTTTTGTGTGAAAGTTTTTATGCACCAGGTATACATTTTCATCCATTCATTCAACGAATGAGCAGCAGTTGAGACAAGGTCAACACAGCAGCATCAGCGTACCTGAGTGCGGTGAGCTGGGCGTGTCGTCCAGGGGGTCAGAGGGCAGGAGGGCGGGGGGCAGGTGCAGAAGGTAGATCAGCCGAAGCCGCTCAGTGGGACTGGCACGACACAGGACCCCCAGCAGCCACACAAACTCCTTGAAGTTGATCATGTTGTCGTTGTTGCTGTCCAGGTACTGTGGCAGAAAGAAACCATCAGTGCACACCAGCTTCCTCATTAACACTCACACACACACATGGACACACACACACACTCACACACACACACACACATGGTGACACACAGTGACACACACACACTCTCTCTCTCACACACACATGCACACAAACACACAGTGACACACATACACTTACTCACTCATTCACTCACTCACACACACACTCATTCACTCACTCACTTACTCTCTCTCTCTCTCTCCACACACACACACACACACACACACACACACACACACACACCACACACACACACACACACACACACACAGCCAAGAGTGTAATAATACACACAGGAAACCTTGCAGTGTCAGTTTGTGTGTGTTTGTGCTTGTGTATGTGTGTGTGTGCATGTGTGTGTGTGTGCGTGCGTGCGTGCATGCGTGCGTGCATGCGTGTGTGTGCTGTTGTGTGTGTGTGTGTGTGTGTATGAGTGTGTTGAGTGTGTGTGTGTGTGTGTGTGTGTGTGTGTGTGTGTGTGTGTGTGTGTGTGTGTGTGCAGGTGTTAGTGTGTGCATACATGTATGTGTGTGTAATGTGGGTCATGCCTGTTTAGTTATTTGTGTTTTGAATTGCTTGCAGTCATTCTTATTAGTGTTTTCCACTAGAGGTGTCTCAATGGAAATGTAGTATACATTCGAATTCTCTACAGCACACCAATCTCTACTTTTATATTAGAGGTTCATGCTTTATAAATATTTCCTTATTATTACTGCTATATGTTCCATCCAAATGTCTGGCATATGAGGATGAGGGCCTAACCCTCAAAGTCCTGAGGAGGCACTGGGCCCTGAATCATCACTCTGAAGACTCGCCCTGAATAATCACCAAGGGGGCTCATCCTGAGGACTCTCCCTGAATCATCACCCTGAGGACTCGCCCTGGATCACCACCCTGAGGACTCGCCCTGAATCATCACCCTGAGGACTCACCCTGAATCATCACCCTGAGGACTCGCCCTGAATCGTCATCCTGGGGACTATTCCTGAAT
>JABMCL010000667.1:240000-262500 GCA_018857735.1 Alviniconcha marisindica | reverse complement strand
ACACAACACACACACACACACACACCACACACACACACACCACACACACACACACACACACACACACACACACACACACACACACAGAGCAGTAACAAAACCTGCTCCCACCTCAACTGACTCTGTGGGGTGCATGATGCTGTGAGAGGATGGGGAGGGAGGGTGGGGGTTGTCCGGGTTGTAGACGAGGTCAAGGTACTGGTTGAGGATCAGCATGGCCTCTCCATCCTCATGGCAGTTCAGCAGCTGCTCCTTGCGGTTCTCCAGGATGGTCAGCGACAGCTGGAAGATCACCTGACCAACACACCATGAAACCATCAGCTGTCAGCCATCAAAATCACAAAATGTCATCCATCAAAACCACCAACTGTCATCCATCAAAACCACAAAACTGTCATCCATCAAAACCATCAACTGTCAGCCACATCCATCAAAACCATCAACTGTCAGCCATCAATACCACAAAACTGTCATCCATCAAAACCACAGACTGTCATCCATCAAAACCACCAACTGTCATCCATCAAAACCACAAAACTGTCATCCATCAAAACCATAAACTGTCAGCCACATCCATCAAAACCACCAACTGTCATCCATCAATACCACAAAACTGTTATCTATCAATACCACAAAACTGTCATCCATCAAAACCACAAAACTGTCATCCATCAAAACCACAGACTGCTATCCATCAAAACCACAAAACTGTCATCCATCAATACCACAAACTGTCATCCATCAATACCACAAAACTGTTATCTATCAATACCACAAAACTGTCATCCATCAATACCACAAAACTGTCATCCATCAAAACCATGAATTATCATCCACCCTAACAACACACACGGTGGAACACTGTTAAGAACACCTTCAATGTGAATGTTGTTAGGGACAAAGTGGCTCTGAAATTAACACCGTACACCCCTTTATTGTAGTTTTAATTGTCTTAATTGTCTTAAGACTGGTTTCTTTTAAGAAGAAATCATTCTGACAATCCCAGCTGATTTGTCTGGAGTTTTCAGAACACATCAAACAAGCAACAACAACAAAAAGAAGAAGAAAAACAAAGCAGGATTTGAGGTTAATTTCTCCATCACATCACAGATCATCCAGTTATTACAAGAGGTTAATTTCTCCATCACATCACAGATCATCCAGTTATCACAAGAGGTTAATTTCTCCATTACATCACAGATCATCCAGTTATCACAAGAGGTTAATTTCTCCATCACATCACAGATCATCCAGTTATTACAAGAGGTTAATCTCTACAGCACATCACAGATCATCCAGTTAACACAAGAGGTTAATCTCTCCAGCACATCACAGATCATCCAGTTATCACAAACAACTCACCCTTGCACCATCATAGAAGAAACAGTCCAGGATGCTGACGGCACACCCAAATGGAATGACACTGGAACCGAAACATCGCAGCACTGTAAGCATTTGTTTCATGGGGATTCAGTGCAGAGCTAAAATCAGCGCTTCCTTTTTTTGTACCCCAGATTTGTTTCCTCCATGGACAAATTCTTTTCCCCATGGAACTCAGTTTCACTGCTGTGGAAATTTGCATTTTCACAGACAATTCCCATGCCTGTATCCCCCTTTCCAAGACGGCTGCCAAGCTGTTGTCACTGTATGTGAATCTGAGGATTTTTTTCATGATGATGATGAAGTGATGCTTAATGTCCTCAGATGTCAGTTGACATATTAGGGACAAGCTGTGACCAATGCCGAAGCATGGTTCAACACAGCTTTACGTCCACGGAAACCAGAAGGCTCGTTAGGACGGACAGCCCAGGACGGCCACCTCGACTCTCACACAGCTCCTGAGCTATGAGAATTTCTTTTACCTTTGGTCAAGTTTATGTACCTTGTATTTACTCGCATGCCAGGTGAG
The DNA here is from genome assembly GCA_018857735.1 of Alviniconcha marisindica. Classification (NCBI taxonomy): domain Eukaryota; kingdom Metazoa; phylum Mollusca; class Gastropoda; family Provannidae; genus Alviniconcha; species Alviniconcha marisindica. Next base: position 260,591 of record JABMCL010000667.1, on the reverse strand, counting down.
AGTTACCATAGGTGATACAGGTCTGCACTGTTGCCTTCAAACTCCCTCCTCTGTTGATTGTTATCACTGCAATTCATATTTTTCTCAAATAATAACATGCCCTTCCATATGCTTCTATTTTCCTGCAAAACTGAGTGCCTACTGGTACAAGATAACAGAGAAGTGGGATTTGAAACCTTTCCCTCTGACTACGAGTGCCCCAAACAGAGCGGAGGTGCTGACCTGAGGAAGACGGTGAGGAACCAGGACAAGGAGATCATGCTTAGCAGACCCAGGGACTCCAGCCGCTGGTGCAGGCTAGGGATGTACTCCTTCACCAGCTCACCAAACACTCCTGAAACCAAGCATTGTACAGGGTGTCAGTTGGGGCTGTACTCCTTCATTAAACACTCCTAACACCAAGTATTCTACAGGGTGTCAGTTGGGGCTGTACTCCTTCACTAAACACTCCTAAAACCAAGCATTCTACAGGGTGTCAGTTGGGGCTCTACTCCTTCACTAAACACACCTAAAACCAAGCATTGTGCAGGGTTTCAACTGGGGATGTACTCTTTCACCAGCTCACCAAACACTCCTGAAACCAAGAAATGAGCAAGGCGTCAACTGGGGATGTACTCCTTCACCGGCTCACCAAACTCTCCTGAAACCAAGCTTTGTACATGGTGTCAGTTTACACACAGCACCCACTCTCTCTTGACTCACCCTGGTCGACAAGAGCACCAACAACTCTGGTGTTGTAATAGTCGGGCAGCAGTCGCTCACACACAGCAGTCAACAGCCAGAAGGCCTCTTCCTCACTGACGTACAGCAGCAACACGCTGGTCACTATGTTCATGGCCTGGCAGTAACCTGGCAACAGTACCGTAGCAACTGTTAGCAACATGCCCTCTTCCTCACTGACATACAGCAGTAACAGACTGGCAGTAAGCTGGCAACAGTATCATAACAACTGTCAGTAACATGTCCATTATTCACACAGCAATCTGTAACAGACTGGCAGTAACCTGGCAACAGTACCATAGCAACTGTTAGCAACATGCCCGCTTCCTCACTGACATACAGCAGTAACAGACTGGCAGTAACCTGGCAACAGTATCATAACAACTGTCAGTAACATGTCCATTATTCACACAGCAATCTGTAACAGACTGGCAGTAACCTGGCAACAGTACCATAGCAACTGTTAGCAACATGCCCGCTTCCTCACTGACATACAGCAGTAACAGACTGGCAGTAAACTGGCAACAGTATCATAACAACTGTCAGTAACATGTCCATTATTCACACAGCAATCTGTAACAGACTGGCAGTAACCTGGCAACAGTACCATAGCAACTGTTAGCAACATGCCCTCTTCCTCACTGACATACAGCAGTAACAGACTGGCAGTAAACTGGCAACAGTATCATAACAACTGTCAGTAACATGTCCATTATTCACACAGCAATCTGTAACAGACTGGCAGTAACCTGGCAACAGTACCATAGAAACTGTTAGCAACATGCCCGCTTCCTCACTGACATACAGCAGTAACAGACTGGCAGTAACCTGGCAACAGTATCATAACAACTGTCAGTAACATGTCCATTATTCACACAGCAATCTGTAACAGACTGGCAGTAACCTGGCAACAGTACCATAGCAACTGTTAGCAACATGCCCGCTTCCTCACTGACATACAGCAGTAACAGACTGGCAGTAACTGGCAACAGTATCATAACAACTGTCAGTAACATGTCCATTATTCACACAGCAATCTGTAACAGACTGGCAGTAACCTGGCAACAGTACCATAGCAACTGTTAGCAACATGCCCTCTTCCTCACTGACATACAGCAGTAACAGACTGGCAGTAAACTGGCAACAGTATCATAACAACTGTCAGTAACATGTCCATTATTCACACAGCAATCTGTAACAGACTGGCAGTAACCTGGCAACAGTACCATAGCAACTGTTAGCAACATGCCCTCTTCCTCACGGACATACAGCAGTAACAGACTGGCAGTAAACTGGCAACAGTATCATAACAACTGTCACTAACATGTCCATTATTCACACAGCAATCTGCCGACGTAAGCAGGTATTCAGAGGATTTCCCAAATCAACAATGTTCCCTTTAAAGGTGTACATCTTGCTGCTGTGGTTTTCAGCTGCACTGTGTGCAGCATTTGGATGTGTTCTTACAGCTATGATCCACTTTGTTCATGGTCATATGACTGCATAATGTACGATCAGTTACTATGGGAAAAAACAGACCATAACGCCACCATCAAGCAACTGATCGTGTAATGTACGTTAAAAATTTGCTCTATTCTCATCTAATTCTGTACTCAAATGAGAACAGAGCAAGTCTGAAACCTACACTACATGATCAGTTGTTCAACAGCGGCATCATGGTACATGTGGTTTCCCATAGCAACTGATCATACTTCATGACCGTGATCAAAAGTGGACCACACCCATGACTAAACAGCTTGTTTCCATGGACACAGACTCAGCCCAGTGTCCTTATTGGCACCTTATTATGTGGCAGTTAGCAATATAGCTAAAGCTGCTGTGTTGATCAAAGGGCTGTCTGTGCAAGCCTCTCATCTCCAGAGAGTGAAGAAGCAGCCAACCCGCCCTCTCCACTGACCCAGACCCACCCTCCCCACTGACCCAAACCCGACCCTCCCCACTGACCCAGACCCGCCCTCCCCACTGACCCAGACCCACCCTCTCCACTGACCCAGACCCTGCCCTCCCCACTGACCCAAACCCGCCCTCCCCACTGACCTATGTTGGGATTCCGCCAGGCGTAGGCTGTGAGCACCCTGCGCAGCGCCCCGATGCCTCGGTCTGTCTGGAAGGCTGGGTGTTCTGGCAGAGATCTGCAAAGAAACGGACTTCAGATTCCACAATCTCTTGCCCCCAAAACATGCCTGGTATACAGTTTCACACAGTCCCCTCTTCTCAAGATTGACCCCTGCCGCTCCTCAGTTGACAAAATTCCATCGACTGACGGGGAAAAAATCTGTCTGAGAAAGTCACTGCCATGCAAGTAAGTCCCTGAGTTCCAGGGACACAACCCAACTTCTTTCCCCTGGTGGGAGGCCAAGGACTAACAGATAACAGATAGCACTTAGCGCAATGCTGGCGAGTGCTGCACGTCCCTAGCATATCAGCTGAGAATCACACAGCTCTGTTTCTGCAGCCTGATGACTGCAGGCTAATAACTCAGCACAAACGCTGCATCTGTTAGGCAATGACTAAAATGCTCTGTAGCTGATCTCAACCCAGCAAGTGCAGCGGTTTGGAAACCAGGGACCAAAAAGCCTGAGCTTGGAGGCACAATAAGCACTGAAATCTATAACTAAAGATATGTATGAGGAAAACTTTTCAGTTCTTAATCAAATCTGGCAAATAAAGATTTTTAACTTCTTATTAAACACATAACACAAGGATCAGAGTGCATGATAAACCCTGTCCAAAAAAGACTGTGACATGTGAAATTAAGACCATAATGTCTAACAGAACATGTAATATTAAGACTTGCATGTCCCACAAGCTTGAGAAATCAACTCAAATATCTGGTAAAGCATAATCAGGGTCAACATGACTGATAACACTTAAGAAACTGGAACCCATAGGTCTAATGAGTCTAATAAAGACTTATAACACCGTCTTATAGAACAGACGGAAATATGACTTTTTGTCTGTTAACACTGACCTGTGAAGGTCCTTTTTTTCTGTTAACACTGATCTGTGAAGGTCCCTTTCTGTCTGTTAACATTGACCTGTGAAGGTCCCTTTCTGTCTGTCAACACTGACCTGTGAAGGTCCCTTTCTGTTATCACTGACCTGTGAGGGTCCCTTTCAGTTAACACTGACCTGTGAGGGTCTCTTTCTACCTGTTAACACAGACATATGAAGGTCCCTTTCTGTCTGTTCACACTGACCTGTGAAGGTATCTTTCTATCTGTTGACACTGACCTGTGAAGGTCTCTTTCTATCTGTTAACACTGACCTGTGAAGGTCCCTTTCTGTCTGCTAACATTGACTTGTAAAGGTCCCTTTTTGTCTGTGAACACTGACCTGTGAAGGTCCCTTTCTGTCTGTTCACACTGACCTGTGAAGGTCTCTTTCTGTGAACACTGACCTGTGAGGGTCCCTTTCTGTCTGTTGACACTAACCTGTGAAGGTCTCTTTCTATCTGTTAACACTGACCTGCGAAGGTCCCTTTCTGTCTGTTAACACTGACCTGTGAAGGTCCCTTTCCGTCTGTTAACAATGACATGTGAAGGTCCCTTTCTGTCTGTTAACACTGACATGTGAAGGTCCCTTTCTGTTACCACTGACCTGTGAAGGTCCCTTTCTGTCTGATCTGTGAAGGTCGCTTTCTATCGGTTAACACTGACATGTGAAGGTCCTTTTCTGTCTGTTAACACTGACTTGTGAAAGTCCCTTTCTGTCTGATCTGTGAAGGTCCCTTTCTGTCTGTTAAAACTGACATATGAAGATCCCCTTCTGTCTGTTAACACTGACCTGTGAAGGTCTCGTTCAATCTCCTCTGTGGCCAGGTTGCTCTTGCCTAAGCTCTGCTGAACCAAGTCGGCATAGTACCCAGGATGCATAGACATCTGCAACAGAACAAAGTATCATTGCGTAACAGACTCACTATGGCTATGGCATGTTTTTCAATAACACACAACCAGCGCTTGTTCAATGTCAGTGATAGCAAAGATATTACACACCAAGATAAAAGGTCTTTACAACCAACTAAAAAAAAGTCTTAAAGTGAAGACAGATTTCACTTCATTTCTTCTTAACTGACAACAGCAGGAACATCACACACACCACAAAATGTCATCAGAAAGGAGATACATCATAATTATGCCATATGTCACCCCCTTCCTGCTTTGATTTGTTCACTCAAAACAAAGACCTTGCAGTAATTTGCTCTTCACATGTTCAGCTGTAAGTTAGCAAAGACTATTACACATTAGTCTTTGAAGTGGGCCACTCAGCCAGCTATGAAGGACTTTAACTCTTTGTGCCCATCCTTGTGTTTATGTGTGGACTGCACTATCTTGGTGTACAATATCTTTGGTGCTAGTTCCACCTCACTTCCTAACCACATTTTTCATCCCATTTAATTAACTGTCCTTTCAAAGGTTTAAACATTTTCATTACAGAATAAACATTATGTATTAGAATAGCAATGAATGCATTAAAGTAAAAGTCCAAGGTTTTTAAGTATGCAAAATGACCATCGAAATGATTGACAAATGAGTCACTAGTTTCAGATTTAATTAAAAAAATAAATAAATGTTTAATTGGGTTTTTAATCGATTTTATTTTCTGTAGGCTTTCCCGGAAGTGACGTCAGTCTGGGAGTAGTCGGGTTGCTGTTTTCATCTTAGATTCTTCAGTAAAACTTGTATGCGTGTGGTCGACAAAAAGTTAACAAATGCCGGCCCTACCTACTGTGTTGCCGCGAACTGTAACAATTCGCAGACGACCCCAGGTATAACAATGCACGAGCTCCCGCAAAATCGACCCGCAGTGAGGCGAAAGTGGATTAAATTTATACAATTCAAACGAGCTGACTTTCTTGCTGCGCCACATCACGCCCATTTGTGTAGCAGCACTTCAGTGAGTGCGATTTCGCAAACCCCATGGAATACCGCATGGGGTTTGCTTGAAGCTGACACAATGTTCCGGTACTCTTTCAAAATCCTGCCTGACAGGCTCAAACTGATACGGCTGTATCTTGTGGGTCTCTCAGGCAAAGTATCAGCTTCGTCTTCGGAGCTCAGTTGGCCATTTTGCAGCGACTCCCCAGAGTGACGTAGTAGGCATATGGTCATGTGATTTGGGCTCATGGCGATGCTTTCGGTATGACAGAAAATGCCTTTTTTCGTGCATTTATAACCCTCAGATCACAGTTTCACCTACATCATCGTTCTCAGCGAGCTTTAACGGAAATCGTGTCGAAAATCACCCCTAACCTTGGACTTGTCCTTTAAGTAACGCCTGTCACCAAAAGGCTTCGAAAGATTTCCTCCCCGTGGCATTTAGAGCTCATAGGAAGTAGAGGTGCTTATTCATTATCCTCATCACCATGGTTGCTGTTGAGTATTGTTGTTGTTGCGAGTGCCATAAGACAACATCAAGTCCCAAAGGAAGCCAGGTGTGTTCTGTGTAAGTGGTATCACAAGAGACTGACAGGAGCAAACCCTCAACTCAACATCACGCCAAAGTACAGAAGAAATTCAAAGGTTTCTATGTGTGTTTGTGTTTGTGCCTGCGTGCATGCGTGCGTGCGTGTGTGTGTGCATGCGTGTTTGTGTTCATGTGTGCATTTGAAACACAGTCTGGGCACAGATCTGCTCTGCAAGCATACATGTCGACACATATGCAAACACTATATTACAACTCAGAAATGCAACTCTTTCTAACTGCTGCCGGTGGAATAACAGAGACTTGCACTCACTTCGTTGACAGCGCCGGAGAAGACCATCCACATCTCACCACGGTATTTCTCTGGAATGCCCTTCAGCACCAACTCATGGGTGGCATGGGTGCGGTACATGCAGACACCACTGTGCAGACACACAAACATGGTTTGTACAGACCCTACACCGTCTCTGTTGGACACAGTAGCAGTCATGAGTGTGATACATGCAGACACCACTGTGCAGACACACAAACAGCTCAGTCCTGGCTCATCAACACAGTTTGTCGGTATTGTCTGTGTGTTGTACACAGCAAGTCATGAGTGGCATGGGTAGAATACAGCAACACATCTCTGTCCTGTAAGATGAAAACAGCTTGTCAGTACTGTCTCAGTGTGTTACAACTTCAGCACTGGTCAAGAGAGGCAGAGTGTGATAGGTGAACACGCCCTTTTCCAAGCAGATATGCACAGTTAGTAATATATAAAATAAAAAAATCACACACACACACACAACACACACACACACAAACGCACACACACACACACACACACACAAGCACACACACTCTCTTTCTCTCTCTCTTACCCCCCCTCCGCCCCTCCTTTCACCCAATTTGCCTCATAATTATGTCTTGGTTGTGCATCCTAAAGCATCCTTCACTTGAAATATTCTCAGGCTTGTTTCCTGTGTGAACAACAGCAGAAACCCTTCACCTACCGGCCATACTCAGAGAAATGAAGATCCCACAGGTGTTCCTTGGCGGCTTCCATGGGTGTGAGCTCATCTTCACTGTGACGTTGGTTAAAGATGCTGATCAGCGCTGGCTGGTACTCTATCTCTGGTCCCTCCACGACACCTGCAGACCGACAAACCGCAACTTATGATCATCACGGTCAGTCATCAATGGCTGCTTCTGTTGTTGCACTGCTGCACTCAAAAGGAAATAAAGTAATGGTATGGCAACATGCTCTTTGCATGCATATTCCAGTTTTCATATCTGTTGTTGTAAACTTGACCCCATGCATACATGAATCATATCATGCCTATGTTGTGTCTTGGTAAAATGAACCAAGGTCAGCCTCATTACAATGTATCATCACTATCATCATCACCATAGCGATCATTATGATTGCTATCATGATGAAGGAGCCAATTGGCCGCCCTGCAGTATTTTCCACTATTTTGAAGAGTCCAGAGTGGGGTGTGGCTTTTTTTGCAGAGGAAGGGAAAGGTCATTCCACGTACAGGGGCTGAACACAGAAATGGCCTTGGAACCAACAGTGGAAAGTCTAATGTGGGGAATCTGGAGGCTGAGAGTATCAGAAGAAGAGGGTGTGGAAAGTTGAAGACAGTCACAGAAACCAGAGGGAGCAGTGTGCGAGATACATTTGTGGGCAGCAGAGTGTTTATTTTGTTATAGCATTAGCAGGCCATGTTGTTTTGTAATCATCATCATTACCATTGAGTAGTAGTAGTAGAAGCAAGCAGTAGTACTGCTGTCACCATTATTAAAACTAGTGAAATTATTTGTGTGGTCAGCTGCAGCATCCTCATCACCCCAATGTTCCACATTTTCATTATAAACTGACCTCTCGTCACCCTCTGATTGACAGATGATATTCAGCCAGTCAACACCTATGCGCAGACACATCTTTTTCTCACTAGAATGGTGTAAACAAAGCATGTGTGCAATGCTCCTTTAAAAAACAATTACCTAGTGCTCTGGGTTTCTGCAGTGACTGGCAGATCACATTACAAAAGACAGAATGAAAAACAGCAACAGGGTGGAAAAGGGATCAGTTGTGGCATGGAGGTGGGGAACAAGTCATAGATTCTTCCAGATGGTTGTGGAAAAGCGAGCCGTTAAGGAGTGTAAATAGGGGCAAGTCACATGCTCTGTATGATGGTTGTGGAGAAGGAAATGGCTGACATACAATAAAATGACATAAACATTTATGGTGAGGAGATGTAATGTAATGCGATGACATGACCAGGTGGAGCTTTCTTGCTAAACGTCAGAGGGCCTCTGAGTAGGGAGATGACGAAACGAGTTTTGCTTACCAGACACTTCAGCAGGCCTTCCTTCTGATGACTGACTGATGGTGCTGCAACCAAGCAGGGTGAGATAAGGTGCTGTTACAGCACACAACTGCAGTCCATTGTGACAACAATTCAAAGTCAGTTTCAGATATGGCAGATATTTGTCTGTTTGTCTGTGTGTGTACATGTGTGTTTGTGTGTGTGAGTGCATGCAAGTGTGTGTTTGTTTGGGTGGAGGCTTTTTGTGTGTGTGTGTGTGTGTGTGCGCGCGCATTTACATGAAAAATGTGTGAATGTGTGAGGTGCATGCATGTGTGTAACTGTATGCATGTTTTGTTTATTTACTTATTAATATTGTTTTTGCCAGTATATTACCTGTTGCCTTGTATTATATAAATAGAAAATAACACTTAAACAAACACACACACGCACACACATACACACACACACACGCATACACACAGGCATGTTTTGTTTATTTACTTATTAACATTGCTTTTGCCAGTATATTACCTGTTGCCTTGTATTATATAAATAGAAAATAACACTTAAACACACACACACACACACACACACACACACTGAAGTGCACTCTCATGTGTACATACATACACACACACATAACCACACATGCACACACGCATGCATGCACACACACACAGAGAAACACACACACACACACACACACACACACACACACACACACACACACACACACACACACACGCACACACCTGGCACTGCACATCTCATAATGAAGCCAAGCTGGACCCTTTCCTCAGCCCCTAACACTTACCATCTTGGGACATTCTGACGGGAGAGAAAGGTGGACAGCTTCTCCAGGATAAAGCTGCGGTCCTTGAACTGGGAGAAGGTGAAGTTCATCTGCACAACACAAAAAGCTACATAGATAGGGTCAGACACAACAGCAATGCTACCTTTAAGTGTAAACTTCATCTGCACAACACAAATAGCTCAACTGACAGGGTCAGACACAACACCAATGCTACCTTTAACTGCAAACTTCACCTACACAACACAAAAAGCTACATAGACAGGGTTAGACACAACAGACATGCTACTGTCAACTGTAAAGGTCATCTGCACAATACATAAAAGCTACATACAAAAGGAGAGACGCAACAGTGATGCTACAATTAACCCTTTCACTGCCATGCCTGCCACGCCATCACTCGGAAATTGAACCTTAAAATCGCCAAATTTGAAACCATTAAGCAGGGGTCGCGCTGCCTTTCAGAGATTTGCATCAACTGACGCGAAACATTACGTATTTTGCATCAGTGATACGAAAAATGCGTAGCCTACAGCATACACTTTGGACTGAATTAGTGCACAAAGCGAAATTGATGGAACTCACGATCTATAAAGTGAGCAGACGAAAATAGTCAAATGAAAGTCTATCCGTGCACAAAAAAGTGGAAACGTTCAGTACATATGCTGTTCATAAAGAGTTTCAACAGATCGGAACATCATACATGGCATCATTTTCCCAAAATGAGCAGATGATGTTAGCAAACCCAGTTCTTGTCTATCGCAGGTTTTGGTAATAAGATGAAGTTGAAATTGAGGCTGCCACCATTTTCTCTCATTCGTATCTGATGTCAACGCGTATTCTGTTTATGGCTTCATAGTCATCTACATTTGAGTAAATTCTGATACACGCGAACAGTTAGACTAGGCACAATGGGTTGTTTCAGATTCTATGTTTAGGATCGTGTCCTCTTTCGACTGAACAGAAATTATCACTGATCAGTTTAGCAGGATACGCGATTTCTCACTGGCCAGACTGATACGGAGACCGATTATTCTTTCAGATACGGGTTTGTAAGGATTCGGTTCCAATAAAGCATTGTCATTCTTCAGAAAGGCATGCAAATTTCATTCACAGACACAGGTCACTACCGACTATAACATGCATAGATCATTGATGGGGGGTGGGGTATCGCCATACAGACCCAAATAACGGCAGCTTGCGCATTTATTTCATCATCCAGATTCCACCCTTCATTGACTGGACTTGTAGTGCTGGGGAGGAGTGTGGAGCCACGGCTGAGATCACACGGAGTTTGCAAATCGATCTAGTGTTGAGTGATGCAGCAGCCACCAGTGAGCTGTAACTTGCTGAATCGATGTTCAGTCATTTTGCGTATGCTGACGCAGCGATGTGGCCAAAATGCGTACGGCACCCGAAAATGCAATATTTACGCAAAATGTTGCAATAAGTGTGACCCCTGCATTAAGGCTTTTTTGCCCCCATCGCATGAGCATGTGACAGAATTTCTATCAAAATGCACAGTATTGAAAGTAGATTTGTTATAGGACTATCAAATATACCGTTTGCAGGCATGTATGTGTGCACTTTTCAGCCCAGAAATGTTACAGGCTTGGGCAGTGAAGGGGTTAAGACACAAGTCAGACACACTAGTTTATAAATTATACCCCCTGGCCATATACGTATTTCTATTTTGTGCTGTCCATAGACAATGGGAGCACTTGAAGTTTATCAGCTACAATGCTCTGAATGCTCTGACCCAAATTCCACTATCCTGTCTAAAGACAAATCTGGATCACAACACAATAAGGTTTTCTGTATTCAGTCAACTGCATCAGTGTCATCATCGTGACACTCAGATTGTGAGAGGCCGACAGGCTGACAGAGACACGGTTCACGCACCTTTCCCTTGGTGGTGATCACGATGGCATTGTTGATCAAATTTCCAGACGCTGAGTTGTCCACCTTTTCCGCTACAAGGATGTCCGGCATGGGGATGACAACGGTCACCAAGTTCAACACCTGCACAAGCCATACCCACACCAAGTTCAACACCTGTACAAACCATACCCACAACAAGTTAAACACATGCACAAGCCATGCCCACATGTTCAACACCTGTACAAGCCATACCCACATGTTCAACATCTGCACAAGCCATACCCACAACAAGTTCAACACCGGTACAAGCCATACCCACAACAGGTTCAACACCTGTACAAGCCATACCCACAATAAGTTCAACACCTGTACAAGCTATACCCACAACAAGTTCAACACCTGTACAAGCTATACCCACAACAAGTTCAACACCTGTACAAGCCATACCCACAATAAGTTCAACACCTGTACAAGCTATACCCACAACAAGTTCAACACTTGTACAAGCCATACCCACAAGTTCAACACCTGTACAAGCCATATCCACAACAGGTTCAACACCTGTACAAGCTATACCCACAACAAGTTCAACAACTGTACAAGCCATACTCACAACAAGTTCAACACCAGTACAAGCCATACCCACAACAAGTTCAATACCTGTACAAGCCATACCCACAAGTTCAACACCTGTACAAGCCATACTCACAAATTCAACACCCTTACAACTTATACAAGCTATACCCACACATGCACAAGCCATATCCACAAGTTCAAACCTGATTTAATAATGCATTACATAGCTCACTCTATCCCTCACTCTCCCTGACATGCACGCATGTACATTTCACACACGCACACACACACACACTCTCTCTCTCTGGTGCATAATCTCGCTACCCCTTGCTTCCCTCTCCCTCTCTCCCCCCCCCCCCCCCCCCCCCCCCCCCCCCCACCCCCAAAAAATCACCACTGAAGTAGCAAAACAAAAAAGTACAGGTATAACTTCCAGCGCAGCCAACTATACTAATTTCTAATATTTTATCATCCCTCCCACCACCACCCAAGCTGAAATCATCATAAAGGTCCCACCTTGCTGGTGAAGCAAACGAAGTTCTGTGAGAGGTAAAGTCGTCCGCTGACATGCTGCTTGTTGTAGGGCGTCCAGAGGCTGCACTCCTCATCCCCATCCAACCTTTCCTGGGCCGGCAGCTTGAAGGCCGCCCTGAATCATTAGAAAGGCAGAGCCAGCCTATCAAATACCACAGACAAAATTTTGCTGCTCTCATGGGCAAATTCTTTGGCGGCAATTAAAACAGCAAAATGTAAAGCATCATGCACCTACATGTTTCAAAATTTTAAGACACCACAAGTGTGCACAGAAAAGGTACACAAAAATTAGAAGTGACATTCATCATGCCAGTGACAGAGACAACTGATAAGTTATCAAAGACCTTGGGTACCAAGCCAGATGCTCAACCTGTGACCACAGGCTGCTCTGATGGAAAGTGAGAGGTCAGATTTCACAGATTTTGGACAGCATCTACAAACTACACATGACGTTTCATCCAATGGCTGACCTAACTCTCTCACTTCCATCCAATGGCTGACCTAAATCTCTCACTTTCATCCAATAGCCTACCTCAATCTCTCACTTTCATCCAATGGCTGATCTAAATCTCTCACTTTCATCCAATGGCTGACCTAAATCTCTCACTTTCATCCAATGGTTGACCTAAATCTCTCTCTTTCATCCACTGGCTGACCTAACTCTCTCACTTTCATCCAATGGCTGACCTAAATCTCTCTCTTTCATCCAATGGCTGACCTAACTCTCTCACTTTCATCCAATGGCTGACCTAAATCTCTCTCTTTCATCCAATGGCTGACCTAACTCTCTCACTTTCATCCAATGGCCTACCTAAATCTCTCACTTTCACCCAATGGCCTACCTAAATCTCTCTCTTTCATCCAATGGCCTACCTAAATCTCTCTCTTTCATCCAATGGCTGACCTAACTCTCTCACTTTCATCCAATGGCTGACCTAAATCTCTTTCATCCAATGACTGACCTAACTCTCTCACTTTCATCCAATGGCCTACCTAAATCTCTCACTTTCATCCAATGGCCTACCTAAATCTCTCTCTTTCATCCAATGGCTGACCTAAATCTCTCACTTTTACCCAATGGCCTACCTAAATCTCTCACTCCTTGACTTCGCATCCAGGTCTCTCTTCAAGTTTGACACTTTCTTCTTCTTCCTGGAAAAAACAAAACATACATTCAAAACCGGAAAGCAAAATGACAAAATATGCAGAGTATAGTAATTAGTATGTCTTACTAGCTTGGAACACATGAACAAATATCAGAAAAACACACACACGCGCACACAGCAATCGACTCACCCCCAAAATCCACCCCTTTCTGACACCAGAAATCTTACTTGGTAGTGGTAGTTGGAGTTGAAAAATTTTCCTCTTCAAAACCACCCTCGAACATCAATCTGCACAAAAATAAAAAAATGACACTACAGAGCGCACTTGAGCTCCACAAACTGATCCACACACATACACCGATGCCCAACAGCCTTTACGCAACACTTCCTCTAGCTGCCAGAGCAAGTCACAACAAAAGAGAAATTCAACTTTTAAAATTCTGTTCACTCAGATCAGCCTAACTGGATCCACAGCAACATCATTATGCGGCTTTCGCTTGTGTATTCCACAAAATATCATGTGGGACTTGCATGCATACCAACAGTACTGGTACTGTTGTCAAGAATGAGAAGCAGGGTTTACAGTGTCATGACTTTCTACAACAGGGTTTTATACATTGTGACGACTTTCCACAACAGGGTTTTATACCTTGTCATGACTTTCTACAACAGGGTTTTATACATTGCCATGACTTTCCACAACAGGGTTTTATACCTTGTCATGACTTTCTACAACAGGGTTTTATACATTGTCATGACTTTCCACAACAGGGTTTTATACATTGTCATGACTTTCTACAACCGGGTTATAAACATTGTCATGACTTTCTACAACAGGGATCATTTACCAGGTTGGGTCTATATGCAACAATGCTCAGCTCTGTTGAAGAGATAAGTACTTCTGTGGGTAGAATAAACTACAGTGTCAGTCAAACTATTTGGATAGTAGAAATGCAGGCAACAGGCAGGAGAGACACTCACTGTTTCATGGCCATGTTGGCCAGCTGCTGCATCATGTTGAAAGTCTCATTGATGCTCAGAAAGATGGCAAAGAAATACTGCAACACACACACACACATATTATTTACTGATCGCTTTTATATAGCGCTATTCTCCACTTTCGAGCAGACTCACTGTGCTTGCATGTGATTCTACATGAGTGAATAGCTTTTTATAGCGCGTTTTTGAATATCCACCAAAGTGGTGTACTTATAGTGCCGGCATGGCTGGTGCCACATGAAAATGCTGCCATCTCGGCGCGTTTTCTGTGTCCACCATACAACCATGCACCATGTCACTTCATGCAAAGCCACATAGGTAAGGTGTATGCGTGTTTAGCTGTAACTTGCCACCTGCACTTTTGGCAGAATGACCGGGGTCTTTTAGGTGCTACTGCGGTAACACGGGGGTGGAACGGATACCGAAATAAGAGTCAGCACAGAAAGTTGACCCTGGAGAAGAAAATTTCACCCGCCGCTCCTGCAGGGATTCGAACCCGCGACCTTTCGATCACGAGTCCAGCGCTCTAACCACTGAGCTATCCCCGCCCCCACACATACACACACACACACACACACACACATAACACACGTTATAGAATTATGTAAATATAATAAAGAGTAATAACTAACAATAGCATATCTCAAGATATAAACATACACACCACTACCACATACCTACATGCCTTTAAAAACAAAACAAAAAACCTGTTCCTTCTTCATGGGTACATATACTTTTAATAACTCCATTTCCAGTGACAAATGCCATGGTGAAAAGACCTATTGCACATGACAGACAATGAAGAACACATTGGAGCTCCTGATGACAGCAAAAAACAAGGTATAGAAAGACTGCTGATCTTTGACAAGGCCTTGGTGCACATAGAAAGATGAAAATTATTCCCAGACAGATCATGCCAGCAGTGATGACACAAATGTGAAGACAGACAGATCATGTTAGCAGTGATGACACCAAAGTGAAGACAGACAGATCATGTTAGCAGTGATCACACCAAAGTGAAGACTGATCATGCCAGCAGTGATGACACCAAAGTGAGGACAGACAGATCATGCCAGCAGTGACGACACCAAAGTGAAGACAGATCATGCCAGCAGTGATGACACCAAAGTGACATGGACAGATTGCATCAGTAATGATGATACAAAAGTGAAGACAGACAGATCATGCCAGCAGTGATGACATCAAAGTGAAGACAGACAGATCATGCCAGCAGTGATGACACCAAAGTGAAGACAGACAGATCATGTTAGCAGTGATGACACCGAAGTGAAGACAGACAGATCATGTTAGCAGTGATGACACCGAAGTGAAGACAGACAGATCATGTGAGCAGTAAGAACATACACTTCTCTCTCTGGTGGTGACCTTGATGGCATCTGGAAACAGCATGTTATTGTCCCTCTCCAGTTTCTGGTCAACAACATTTGAGTCAGAGAAAAACATTACTTACAGGTACACAATACATTTTTCTGTTCTTGCAAAAATCAGCCAATTACAAGCACAGTGAGCAAAAAGGAAGAAAGTGAATTAAATTGGTCATGTCCTAATTGCCTGTCGTCAATGCATGGACTATAAATGTACTCAAAATATTACACTGTTGTTGCAAAAGTCAGCTCATTACAAGCACGGTGTGCAAACAGGAAAAAAGTGAATTAAATTGGCCATAAACTAACTGCCTTCATTACATACATACTATGACTGCATTCTAAACATTACATCACACCACCTTGGAGTCAAAATTAACATTGCTGTTCACTTACTTCTATGTCATAAACCCTAGTTAACATTGCTGTTCACTTACTTCTACGTCATAAACCCTAGTTAACTTCTCTCATCACATTTTATATTTAAAATATACAATCAAACCAAAAGACAACCCCACACCTAATGCTTGTCTTTTCTTCTGCTTACCTTCTGTGTGACGTATACACGTGGAATTCATGTTATGCTTAAGTCACCTGATTTTAAAATCCAGCTGGATTATTTAACAAAGTTTGCATGTGTGTGTGTGTGTGTGTGTGTGTGTGTGTGTGCGTGTGTGTGTGTGTGTGTGTGTATGTGTGTGTGTGCACGTGTGTGTGTGCAAAAAATACATTATTATGACTACATAACTGAATATTTTTGAGGTTTTAAGGTATACATTTTTGTTGATCTTGTAAAGCATGGTGCGCTCACCCTTGTCAATGAGATACAGCACTATAGAAATGACAGCTATTATTGTTATTATCATCCCATGCACTGCCTAGTCATAAAGAGTGAAAGTCACTGAGAAAAAAACAAGTCATCAAACCTGCCCCCAGCTTGTGAGCCAGATGCCAAGCTAGGAGGAGTTAACAAATGGATTGAACGAATCAACTCACAACAATATCTGTCCATCGCAGGATCACCTTTGCCTCACGTCCCATGAGCAGGGAGTAGAAACAGCAATGGTTGATGCTGAGGTACAGCCAGCCCTGGCGAGGTACGCTGCCTTTCCAGTAGCTACACGAGTAGTCTGAAAATGGCATCAAAAATACAGAATATTTGGGAGTAGAAACAGCAATGGTTGATGCTGAGGTACAGCCAGCCCTGGCAAGGTATGCTGCCTTTCCAGTAGCTAAAGCATGAGGTATGCTGCCTTTCCCATAGCTATACTGCCTTTCAAGCAGCTATATCATGAGGTATGCTGCCTTTCCAGTAGCTACATGAGTAGTCTGAAAATGGCACCAAAAATACGGAATATTTGGGAATAGAAACAGCAAGGGTTGATGCTGAGGTACAGCAGATCTGGTGAGGTATGCTGCCCTTCCGGTTGCTGCACGAGTCATCTGAAAATGAACCAGCCCTGGTGAGGTGCGCTACATTCCCAACAGCTACAAGAACAGTCTGAGAATGATGCTGTACTTGTAAGTACTCAGTACGAGGGAGCAGGAACAAAAATGACTGACACAGCGGTGGAACCAGTCCCAGCCAGAGCACACAGCAGTGTTAACAGTGATGCATAAACGTGTGTAGCTGATGCACTTTTCACTTTAGCTGGAATCATTCCAAGCACTCCAATTTCAAACCATGCATCACCCAAACACATGACTGGACTCAAGACACACTGAAACTGATCAGCACATGTTACATTGCTGTTGATGTCAAGTAAAGTCAAAAAACTTTAACCATCCCTCACAGGGCAATTCAACTTAACTAATATAAGGCTCATTAATTTAAGAACATGTAAAGGAACGCCAAAACATTTGCGTTTACAACAACATAGACAAGTTATGCTGCACAAGGAGCAACAGGCACTCCATATCTGTGTATGGGTGAAAACTCACAGTTGACAAGCTTCTCTTCACGGGGCATGTTGAATCTCTTCATGAACTTCTTGGTGGATGCCGTCAGGTCCTCCACTTCCGCATCTGCACTGGACACTGAAGGTTAGGAACACAACGGCATTATGCAGGCCAGGACAAACAGCAAAACCCAAGGCATTTTTCATTTAAAACAACTTAAGCCAACTAAATATTTAAATGTTCAACTTCTTCTGGTTACACTGTGCTTCCTGTATAGCAGTGAAAAATAAAACTGTTGATTAATTTAATGGTTGTTAAAACAAAGCGATGGAGAAAAAGATGTATTCTTCATTATTATTTGGTTTGGAAACCCACAAAGTCTCTCGCTTCATATACTATATAATCTGAAATTAAAATATGTACATATTTCATTCCACCAAATGACTTTCAGTTATCAAAACTTCTGTGGCTTCTGTTTTTACATTCATCCCCAAGCCAACAAGTACAGCAATTGGTAAAAAAAAAAATATATATATATATGTAAATCATTTCTGAGCAGCATTTATAGTAACAGAAGGAATAAGTTACTTCAAACTGCCAAACAGATTTTAATAATACACTGAAAGAAGCGCACAGTTATCCAACATTACCTTCAGTCACCAGTTCCTTGTTTGCCATCAGACTTTCAATCTTGCACTTGACAAACTCTGTGACATCATCTTCACTTTCAAAGGCCACTGAAAGAAAACAAGAGGCGCTGGTTGTTCCAATGACTATGCATATCTACAACAGTTCAGTTAGTTAGTTAGTTCTTGGATTATTACATCCTGTCGCAGACCAAAACAAAGTCTGAAGGTTTTGTTAGGAACCAACAAGTGTTACTGATGTTACTCCTACCCAAAGTCTGAAGGTTTTGTTAGGAACCAACAAGCATTATTGATGTTACTCCTACCCAAAGTCTGAAGGTTTTGTGAGAAACCAACAAGTGTTACAAGACTTACCCAAACTCTGAAGAAGATTTTGTGAAGAACCAAGAAGTATTACTGATGTTACTCTTGCCCAAAGTCTGAAGAAAGTTCTGTCAACAACCAACAAGTGTTACATGACTTACCCAAAGTCTGAAGATGGTTTAGTTAAGAGCCAACAAAAGTTACTGATGTCGCACTTACCCAAAGTCTGAAGAAGGTTTAGCTAAGAGCCAACAAAAGTTACTGATGTCACACTCACCCAAAGTCTGAAGACGGTTTAGTTAAGAGCCAACAAAAGTTACTGATGTCGCACTCACCCAAAGTCTGAAGATGAGTTAGTTAAGAGCCAACAAAAGTTACTGATGTCACACTCACCCAAATTCTGAAGATGGTTTAGTTAAGAGCCAACAAAAGTTACTGATGTCACACTCACCCAAAGTCTGAAGACGGTTTAGTTAAGAGCCAACAAAAGTTACTGATGTCGCACTCACCCAAAGTCTGAACATGGTTTAGTTAAGAGCCAACAAAAGTTACTGATGTCACACTCACCCAAATTCTGAAGATGGTTTAGTTAAGAGCCAACAAAAGTTACTGATGTCGCACTCACCCAAAGTCTGAAGACAAGTTAGTTAAGAGCCAACAAAAGTTACTGATGTCGCACTCACCCAAAGTCTGAAGATGGTTTAGTTAAGAGCCAACAAAAGTTACTGATGTAGCACTCACCCAAAGTCTGAAGATGGTTTAGTTAAGAGCCAACAAAAGTTACTAATGTCACACTCACCCAAAGTCTGAAGATGGTTTAGTTAAGAGCCAATGTCGCACTCACCCAAAGTCTGAAGAAGGTTTTGTTAAGAGCCAACAAAAGTTACTGATGTCGCACTCACCCAAAGTCTGAAGATGGTTTAGTTAAGAGCCAACAAAAGTTACTGATGTCGCACTCACCCAAAGTCTGAAGACAAGTTAGTTAAGAGCCAACAAAAGTTACTGATGTCGCACTCACCCAAATTCTGAAGATGGTTTAGTTAAGAGCCAACAAAAGTTACTGATGTCACACTCACCCAAATTCTGAAGATGGTTTAGTTAAGAGCCAACAAAAGTTACTGATGTCACACTCACCCAAATTCTGAAGATGGTTTAGTTAAGAGCCAACAAAAGTTACTGATGTCGCACTCACCCAAAGTCTGAAGACAAGTTAGTTAAGAGCCAACAAAAGTTACTGATGTCACACTCACCCAAAGTCTGAAGATGGTTTAGTTAAGAGCCAACAAAAGTTACTGATGTTGCACTCACCCAAAGTCTGAAGACAAGTTAGTTAAGAGCCAACAAAAGTTACTGATGTCACACTCACCCAAAGTCTGAAGATGGTTTAGTTAAGAGCCAACAAAAGTTACTGATGTCGCACTCACCCAAAGTCTGAAGAATGTTTTGTTCCAGCCATTCCCAGTCTCGGCTGATCTCCCTCTTATTGTTAGCCACAGAAACCGCTGAAAATGTGTCACAATGTATAAATAAGGCTGATGATAATTAAAAAATTTCTTCCTACACCTTCATGACACAGAATCTATTTCTCTTTTAAAATTAAACTACACCTTTCAGACAAATCTACAAGCTAATATCAATGTACACAGCCAAACAGTACTACTTCTATGTATCCAATTTAATTGCATTGACCAAGGGGGAGGGGGTTAAAGGGGGGGGGGGGGTGATGACAGGAGACGAGTAAACAGAGAGGTGTGGGGGCGGGGGGGGGGGTAGTTTACAATACAATATAACTTTACTGCCAAGTGTCAATACAATTGCACTGGAACGTTTTGTGGTGCCAAGTACACTCATCACACATTCACACCAATCATAAAACATCATTAAATTACAACAACAGCAAACGAACATCCTGGTAAAAAGTCATTCATAAATAAATACATGAGAAATCCAACAGACCTAAGCTATGCATATCACATAAAAATTGC
>JABMCL010000667.1:232500-235000 GCA_018857735.1 Alviniconcha marisindica | reverse complement strand
TTATTTAAACACTGCTGTACTGTGGAGAAATAGATAGAGTAAACACCATCCTTATTTAAACACTGCTGTACTGTGGAGAAACAGATAGAGTAAACACCATCCTTATTTAAACACTGCTGTACTGTAGAGAAACAGAGTAAACACCATCCTTATTTAAACACTGCTGTACTGTGGAGAAACAGATACAGTAAATGCCATCCTTATTTAAACACTGCCCTTCTGCTGTACTGTGGAGACATAGATACAATAATAATAATAATCACAATAAACAAAACCCTCACTCACAGTCACAGTCACACCTCTGCACAACAAAGGAGCAAAACACTCAAAACTGCCTCTTCACTCAGTCACTGCCATTCTGAATGCAGCCACCACTGATTCGTTGTTTGCTTGAATGGTGTTGTGTTTCTGTAACCCTTTTTATTTAACTTCACTACAAGCCTGGGACCCAAATCACAACAGACTGTGGGAGAGAATAAGAAATAAACCACCAGAAAAATAATGCTTCTCTTCTCCCAGCAATAATATTAACAGTGTCCAACTTCAACATTTTGAAGACTCTGACACTTTTAGTGCATGCTGGGTTATGTTTGATAACCCAGCATGCACTAAAAGTGTCAGAGTCTTCAAAATTGAGTTTATACTTGTACCCATGACAACAGCACAAAGTATGGGTTTGCACAGTCAGTCACCCTGAAAAGACACAGCAGTACCCATGACAACAGCACAAAGTATGTCCCAGGTGTTTCCATAATCCACCAAGCTTGACATGAACAATAGGATCTTTAAAGAAAAAGTCCAAGGTTTTTAAGTATGCAAAATGACCATCAAAATGACTGACAAATGAGTCACTTGTTTCAGATTTAATAAAATATAAAATGAAAAAAAAAATGTTTATGTTGGTTTTTAATCGATTTTGTTTTGTGTAGGCTGGCTGAGACTGCTGTCTTGGGTTCTCCATCAGTCACGCGACTTTCTCGGAAGTGATGTCAGTCTGGGGAGTCAGTGTGGTTGCCATCTTAGATTGTTCACTGAATGTGTATGTGTGTGGTCAACAAAAAGCTCTAACCATGCCGGCCTACTGTATTGCAGCAAACTGTAACAACTCACAAGCAACCCAAAGCATAACTATGCATAAGTTCCCGTGGAATCGACCAGCTGTGAGGCGAAAATGGGTCAAATTTGTACAATTCAAACAAGCTGACTTTGATGCTGCGCCTCAGTCACGCCCATTTGTGTAGCGAGCACTTCACAAAGTGCGATTTTGTAAACTTAATGGCGGAATACCAAATGGGGTTTGCTTCAAAATGGAATCTGTAGGGCTGTCCACAGGGTAACCGACTTGGAAAAAAATCCAGTTTGAATCTCCAAGGATGAAGCTGATGTGTAGCAAGCGCACAGCATGATACCAAAAATTGAAAGATACACTGATACTCTGAAACAAGCGCTAACAAGGCAAAGACAAAAAGCCTAATACGAATGCCTACAGCAGAAAAGGCCATGAAAGAAAGAGACCATACACAAATGCCTGTGGCAAAGAAAGAAAGAACAGACCACAAATGCCTGTGGCAAAGAAAGAAAGACCAAGTTGCTCCACACTTGAGAGTTGCTGACCACCTGAATATTCATTGTTCCTGGTGGTGTTCTGCATTTTGGGGGTATCTGAAAACGTGCGGAAGTGAGTGAACATAGGTACCCAACCCCCCTAATGGCCTAATCCCCTTCTTCCTGATAAACCATAAGACGTTTCTGTGAATGTTAAGCAACAAAAATCAAATCTTTGGCTACAGTTTACCCTTCCGCAAAAAGGTGTAGTTTATGGACTGTCTTTCCTGTAACTTACCCTCAACAACAACAGTGAAGAAATGGGTAGCTCACATCACTGTTCATCTGAACAGGGCATTAGTTATGCAGAATGAGAGCACTGGCTCTCAAGAGCTGAGGTAAGTGCAAGTGAGTGTGGTCACCACATGGATGGGTGACTGTTACATGTGAGGCTTCTCACCCGCCCTGAGATTTCTCCAGAGTTAATCTGTGCTGACTCTATGAAGTTGAAAGTCCTTTGGATAAAACTATAGCATTGATAGCTGAGTCCTCCTTGTGTATACACTTGCAAAAAGGTATCATGATATATATACGATGAAACCATTTCAAGCATTTTGTGTGGAACACAGTCACAAAGAAAGTGTCCACAGAACAACTGTTGAGAACAACCTGAAGCAAACGACCACACAGCTCACTTCCCAAGAGCCCAGCTCCACCTCCCTGTTTGCACAGCTCTGGATTCTCACCTCATGCAAGTGTAACAGACTAACACAGTTACTAACACCAAGATTTTTCACCTTCTTTTTCTACAATATATTATAATGTGTCCTGGGGCTTTCTTTTAGGTGATGCATGTCATGTCTATGTGCAAAACAAATTTAAACCCACAAACAGTAGACCCATTAGCCGTGAGGATTTCCTTTCCTACTCATGAACAGCCAAGTTTATAACTTAA
>JABMCL010000667.1:115000-227500 GCA_018857735.1 Alviniconcha marisindica | reverse complement strand
TACTAAAGAGGTTTCGGACTGCATCATAAAATGT
The DNA here is from genome assembly GCA_018857735.1 of Alviniconcha marisindica. NCBI lineage: Eukaryota > Metazoa > Mollusca > Gastropoda > Provannidae > Alviniconcha > Alviniconcha marisindica. The sequence continues at coordinate 227,466 of JABMCL010000667.1, read as the reverse complement.
TCAAAACATTACCCAAATGAAAGCACAAAAATTATTTCCTACAACCTCTCTTATAGTTGCACTAGTTCCCGCAATGGGTTTAGGCACCAAAATCACACTGGAAAATACTGGTCCCAATTTTTCTGTCGGCTGGACCGCTCGGCCAACGGACAACATCGCAGTTTATAGGAGATATGCATCCGTCTGCGCCATCCGGACAGGTGTTCAATCTCAGGCACGTCCGCCTTGGCCTTCCGTCCCCAAAATCTCCCTCACGGGGACATCCTCTGCCGCCCGCCCTGGCCTTCCGTCTCAGGGACATATGTCCCCACATGTCTCACAAATACACACATACGTCTCTGGCACAACCGTCTCAGGCATCCGTCGTGGACTTCCGCTTCGGGGACCTCCGTCTCGGCCTTCTGTTTCAGGGACAACAGTCTGCACCATTCCTCTTGGCTTTCCGTCTCGGAGACATCCGACTCCGACCTTCCGTCACACTGAGAGACATCCGTCTGCACCATCCGTCTCGTCGCCATCAATCTTGGCCGTCCGTCTCGTCGCCATCAGTCTTGGCTATCCGTCTCGTCGCCATCAGTCTTGGCCATCCGTCTCGGGGACATCTGACGCGGCCTTCAAAGTCAAGACCAGATAACATACTTTAATCATCAATCAAAGGGCAGTTCAACTAACTACTACAGGCAAATTAATTTTAACAGAACATGTTAAGACGGCGAACATAAAACGTTCCATCAAAAATATTCAACTAATAATAACTTAATGAACAGACATACTGCATCCCCCAAAAAACACATCATACATATGATATCACTCCAGAACATATAGCACTTGCCACTCACTCTTCCCCGGACACCCACCAACCCAACCACAACACACACACACACACTCACACACACTCACACACACACACACACACACACACACACACACACACACACACACACACACACACACACACACACATACATACAATCATTACCTCCGTCTTGACCTTCAGGCACGGGGACATCTGTCTGTGGCATCTGTCGCGGCCCTCCGTCTCGGTCATCCGTCTCAGGGACATCCGTCTGTGACATCCGTCTCCGAAACGTAAGGCCAAGGCAGATGGCACTAATGAATGTCCCTCAGAAGGAAAGCCAAGACGGCGGGCCCACCCATCTTGACCTTCCGTCTCAGCGACATTCGGCTGTGCCAGTCCGCCCTGGTCGTCCGTCTCGGGGACTTCCGTCTGGATCCTCCGTCTCAGGGACATCCGTCTGGATCCTCCGTCTCAGGGACATCCGTCTGGATCCTCCGTCTTGGCGACATCCGTCTGGACACTCCGTCTCGGGGACATCCGTCTCGGCCTTCAAATCTAATCCACGTAAGACACTTCAATCATCACTCAAAGGGCAATTGAAACAAATGCGAATGGATCATTAATTGTATTAGAATATGTAACCAGAAGAAGAAAGCAACAGACAGACCCCCCCCCCCCCCCCCCCCCCACACACACACACACAAACTCTTCACCTACGTCTTGAGCTTCGGTCTCGGTGACATCTGTCTGTGGCATCCGTCTCGGTCATCCGTCTCAGTGACATCCGTCTGTGACATCCGTCTCCGAAACGTAAGGCCAAGGCAGACGGCACACATGAATGTCTCTGAGAAGGAAAGCCAAGACGGCGGGACCACCCATCTTGACCCTCACTCTCAGGGACATTCGTCTATGCCAGTCCGCCCTGGTCGTCCGTCTCGGGGACATCCGTCTGGATAATCCGTCTCGGGGACATCCGTCTCGGCCTGCAAATGAAATCCACATAAGACACTTTAATCATCACTCAAAGAGCAACTGAAACACACACTAAAGGATTATTAATTGTATTAGAATATGTAACCAGAAGATGAAAGCAACATAAACAAAAGGTAAATTGACAGCAACTTAACAAACAAATAGTCTGAATCAAATCAAAACACATAATACACATTCCATCAGAGTAGAACAAACACACAGACTCACACAGACAGACAGACAGACACACACACACACACACACACACACACACACACACACACACACACACACACACACACACAACTCTTCACCTCCGTCTTGAGCTTCGGTCTCGGTGACATCTCTCTGTCGCATCCGTCGTGGCCCTCCGTCTCGGTCATCCGTCTGTGACATCCGTCTGTGACATCCGTCTCCGAAACGTAAGGCCAAGGCAGATGGCACACATAAATATCCCTGAGAAGGAAAGCCAAGACGGCGAGCCCATCCGTCTTGACCTTCCGTCTCAGGGACATTCGTCTGTGCCAGTCCGCCCTGGTCGTCCGTCTCGGGTACATCCGTCTGGATCCTCTGTCTCAGGGACATCCGTCTGGATCCTCTGTCTCAGGGACATCCGTCTGGATCCTCTGTCTCAGGGATATCCGTCTGGATCCTCTGTCTCTGGGACATCCGTCTGGATCCTCTGTCTCAGGGATATCCGTCTGGAACCTCCGTTATTTTAATCATCACTCACAGTGAAATTGAACCAAGTACTAAACGATCATTAATTGTAACACAACATGTAACAAAAAGATGAAAGCAATATCAAGAAAAAAAATAGGAATTTAGCAAACACATAGACTGAATTAAATACAAAAACATACTAAACATTACATCACAGTAAAAACCCCACACACACACACACACCACACACACACACACACACACACACACACACACACACACACCTTTCCTCTGTCTTCACCTTCGGTGTCGGGGACATCTGTCTCTGACATCAGTCGCGGCACTCCGTCTCGATCATCCGTCTCAGTAGCATCTGTCTGTGACATCCGTCTCCGAAACGTAAGGCCAAGGCAGATGGCACACATGGATGTCCCTGTGAGTTTGTGTGTCTGTCTGTCTGTCTGTCTGTGTGTATGTATGTCTGCCTGCCTGCCTGTATCTCTGTGTGTCTCTCTGTGTGTCTGTCTGTCTGTGTTCTACTCTGATGCAATGTTTGTTGTGTTTTTGTATCTGATTCAGTGTACCTGTTTGGTAATTTGCTATACTATTCACATTTAGTTGATGTTGCTTTCATCTTTTTGTTAGATGTTCTGTTAGAATTAATGATCCTTTAGTATTTGGTTCAATTGTCCTGTGACTGATGATTAAAATAACCTTCTTGGATTGGATTTGAAGGCAGAGACGGATGACCCCAAGACGGAGGTTCTGGACGAATGTCCCTGAGACGGAGGATCCAGACGGATGTCTCTGAAACGGAGGATCCAGACGAATGTCCCTGAAACGGAGGATCCAGACGGATGTCTCTGAAACGGAGGATCCAGACGAATGTCCCTGAAACGGAGGATCCAGACGGATGTCTCTGAAACGGAGGATCCAGACGGATGTCTCTGAAACGGAGGATCCAGACGGATGTCTCTGAAACGGAGGATCCAGACGGATGTCTCTGAAACGGAGGATCCAGACAGATGTGCCCGAGACGGATGTCCCTGAGACGGAGGTTCTGGACGAATGTCCCTGAGACGGAGGATCCAGACGGATGTCTCGGAGACGGACAATCCAGACGTATGTGCCCGAAACGGAGGATCCAGACGGATGTCCCTGAGACGGAGGATCCAGACGGATGTCTCTGAAACGGAGGATCCAGACGGATGTCCCCGAGACGGAGGTTCCAGACGGATGTGCCCGAGACGGAGGATCCAGACGGATGTGCCCGAGACGGAGGATCCAGACGGAAGTCCCCGAGACGGACGACCAGGGCGAACTGGGACAGACGAATGTCCCTGAGACGGAGGGTCAAGATGGGTGGGCCCGCCGTCTTGGCTTTCCCTCTCAGGGACATCCATGTGTGCCATCTGCCAGGGCCTTACGTTTCGGAGACGGATGTCACAGACGGAAGCCCCTGAGACGGATGACCGAGACGGAGGGCCCCGACAGATGGCACAGACAGATGTCCCCGACACCGAAGGTGAAGACGGAGGAAAGGAGTGTGTGTGTGTGTGTGTGTGTGTGTGTGGTGTGTGTGTGTGTGGTGTGTGTGTGTGTGTGTGTGTGCGTGACTGGGCGTAAAACACCAACTTACTTACTTACTTACTCTTCTTTCATTAACATGCACCGTCGTCGTAGCGAAGGAAGGTTCTGACGTGAACAACTGGTAGTTTACACGAAGTAGTTTACAGCAGCAGCTCGGAGGATCAGCATCAAGGTGTGTGTGCGTGTGGGTGGGTGGGGGGGGGGGGGGGGGGGGGGTATAGTTCCACAGAGACTGTGAGCCAGTTTGGCGGCCTAGTGGTAAGGCGCTAGGCTGGTAAGCAGAGAGACTTCGGTTCGAATCTGCTTCGGCTCTCCTTTCTCTTCAAAAGTTGTGGTCTGTGGACTTGTGACTTTGTCCCTCACAATTACGAAACATTAAAATGGCTCTCATCGCTGCCCACCTTAAAGGGCAAGTCCAAGGGTAGGGGTGATTTTTGACACGATTTCCGTTAAACCTCGCTGAGAACGATGATGTAGGTGAAACTGTGATCTGAGGGTCATAAATGCACGAAAAAAGGCATTTTCTGTCGTACCGAAAGCGTCGCCATGGCGCCCAAATCACGTGACCATATGCCTACTACGTCACTCTCGGGAGTCGCAGCAAAATGGCCAACTCAAGCTCCGAAGACGAAACTGATACTTTGCCCGAGAGACCCACAAGGATACAGCCGTATTAGTTTGAGCCTGTCAGGCAGGATTTTGAAAGAGTACCGGAACATCGTGTCAGCATTGTTATACCTGGGGTCGTCTGCGAATTGTTACAGTTCGCGGCAACACAGTAGGCCGGCATAGTTAACTTTTTTGTCGACCACTCGCATACAGTTTACTGAAGAATCTAAGATGGCAAGCGCACTTTCTCCCCAGACTGACGTCACCTCGGGAAAGTCACGTGACTGATGGAGACCCGAGACTGTCGTTTCAGCCAGCCTACAGAAAATAAAATCGATTAAAAACCCAATTAAACATTAATTTTTAATTTTTATTTCATTAAATCTGAAACTAGTGACTCATTTGTCAATCATTTCGATGGTCATTTTGCATACTTAAAAACCTTGGACTTTTACTTTAATGCAGAAGTCATTCTGGTGGTGACAGTGTAGCCATAGGTATACAATCTCCCTCCATACCCCCTTCTCCCCGTCCCCAATAAGCCGTATGGGTTCTGTGGACGTTAAGCATCATGTTTACTTACTTCCACCGAGGGCGCTGTTACTGCCTCTGGTGGAAGGCTGCTCAACTCGCTGATGGTGCGGCGGAAGAAGGACGCCTTCCTGTGAGGTCTTGCAGGCAGGAAGTAGGTATGTTGCCTGATGGGACTGGCGGGTGGCTCATGCTGATGGATTGAGGGTCGGCCTGAATGGTGTGTTGATGGCAACCTCCCCTGGCCTTGTTTGGTCTGCTTCGGCCTGAGGTAACTCTATGCGGTTGACGGAACGTTAAATTCCAGGAACTACTTAAGCTTCGATTGTTTAGTTTTTCAATTCTATTGTATACATGTACTGTTGTGTGTGTGTGTGTACGGCGCATTGTGCCCCAGATTTGAGTAGGGGTAAGGCCCCACAGAAATCATTATAGCGTAGCGTCTAGTTTGTGTCAACAGCTAAAAATAACTGAGAATGGGAAGAAAAAATTTAAATAAAAAACAAACTCGAATTAAAAAAATAAATAGAAAATAATAATAAAAGAAAATATAATTAAAAAGATAAAAAGAATTAAAGAAACATTGTCCCTTTCTGGGTGATATAAACCTACTTGGCGTGACCTGTTCTTCAAGTAACAGATCGGTTAACTGGACATAGCACGCAACCCTTAAATATGACGTAGTTCATGTGCACCCTAGTTTTGTGAAAGGGCCCCTAGATGCTGCAATATAAAATTCCCAAGCTTTTCAAGACCATGACCATTTTGCCAGTCCAAAAATGCTGCTTCTTGCAGACTTTCCAGGCCTTCAACAAAGCGTCTCCATTTGACACTTCACCAAACTTTCCAATTTTGTTAGAGACCATATGAACCCTGACAGTGACACAGACACAGAAAACATTTCAAATTCCACCAAGTTATTAATGTCACACACATTGTGTGTGTGCTGTGACATGAGTATGCACTGTTGATAATTTATGTGATTTTATATTATAGATTTTTGTGCAGCATAACTTGTCTATGTTGTTGTACATGCAAATGTTTTGGTGTTGCTTTACATGTTCTTAAATTAATGAGCCGTATATTAGTTAAGCTGAATTGCCTTGTGAGGGATGATTAAAGATTTTTGACTTCACACACACACACACAATGTACTTTAGCCTGAAACACAAACACAGAGAACATTTCAATTTCCACTAAGTTTATTAACATCACACACACACAATGACACACACACACACACACACACACACACACACACTCACACAAACCTCTGGTCATACAGCTGAGTTTTTCATATGTTCAAATCTTACAAATCAACATCAAACACACCAAAGCCAATTCAACTCTAATTCAACCGTTATCAACTAAAACACTTCCACAAACAAGACAATGAAAATAGTGTAAAACATTTCTAAACAACCACTGAATCAATAGCAACAGCTTTCCTTGGAGAGCAAGCATGAGTGACAATGAATATAACACAATACTTTAATTGTCAGGAATAGCAGTGGTGCTGGGACCCAAACTCCAAGCACTGGTTTACGACATCCTTCCTTCAACCACTGCCGTATTTAGTTACGCCACAGGTCCCAGAAAACTGTTAGCTAACGAGCAGTTTTTTTGTTGGTACTCAAACAGTAGTAAGTTTGTTACAAACAACTCGTTTAAACAAGGCGTGTCATTTATAGCTGCCAACAAAGTTTACACCAGCACAAATAAAACCACAATTGTTTGAATCGAGACGGAACTCTTTCTTTTACCCGGGGTGAATGCGTCTCGTGTTTACATGGGTGCTTGGGCGCTTGGCTGCTTCCACAGTCATATCAGTACCCAAACCTTTCGGAGGGTTCCAACCGCATCGGTGGACAGCTGTGCGGAGATAAAGAGTGCCCTTTCAGTGGCGTAACCAAATCTGGCAGAGTTTGGAGGAAGGTGCCGGAAAATGACACTTGGAGTGTGGCTGGGACCCTGTCACGGCTGGCTTTCCTCTGGGGAAGTGGCCTAAATTTCCCAGGGGGGGATCCCAAACAGGCCACTAATGGAACCAAAATACTTAAAAGCCAGGGGAAGGACAACATGGATAATGTGGGGTCATGGTGGAAAGATGTACACAAAAAACTGACCATTCTGGCATTCAGAGTTTTGCACATTTTCCAAACCAACAGAGAGTATGGGTAAGGAAGGTTGAGAGTGGGGTGAGGGCAATTGAGATGGGGGTGGGGTGGGGGACAATGACAATGAGGGATACCCCATAACCAGGGAACAAGAATGTGAAGCTGTTCATTAATATGTTTCCGAACTGAAACTCGTTACAGGAGTCAAAGTCTCTTCAGTTTTGTCTGTGCACATGGATGAGATCCGTTCTGTACAAAATCCTTGATGCCATCTGCACATTCCTTTTCTTTCAAAAGCTCAGTTTCATGAATCATGATACTAATAATTCTGGACATACTGGAACAGCTGTCTCTCAGAGGATGGGGTGAGAAGGAGACTGACTGACTGATTGATCTTCAGTGCTCAAGGCTGGCACCCAGTCCTTGAGAGGTGAGGTGCGACCAGGACCGGGAAGAACCCAAGACAGATGCTGCACCGCTACAGGCAGTGTTGGCTGGATGCTATCTCAACAGTCTGTTGTCCACCAGCTCTGGCTCTGCTTAGCTGAGGTGCATGCCATTACATGACCCGATGTAGCATGAAGTGGCTTTGGAGCTCTGTGTTCTGATGTGTCAAGAACAAGTAATCTCAATTTGTTTGTTTACCTTTTGGGATTAGGGCTGTGTGATGTTTCCGATTCTAGACGTACAACCACACGTTTTCAGTCAGCCTAAGTGAGCCTGGTAGTGGTACCATGTCTTGAATTAGAAAATGGTGGTTTTCAAACTTATTTGAGGTAATGGAAAATCAACAATTTCTTCGTAAATTCTTCAAGATAACTTGTGACCTTGCAGGCAATAAATAATGCTGCTTTGTGTCCAGGCCAGTAGAAATGTACAAATATAAAAAATAACAAACAGGGAAGCAAACAGTCCAAAGTGATTCCTTTCAAAATGGACACAAGTATAGAAGCCAAGGACATGGGTCACTTTACTGTAGGATGTAGCCACCAACAGCTACTTCATGCAGTAAGTATGAGCACAGACTTGTGAGTGTGCAGGCTGCTGGCGTGGACATAGAATTCTTCAAGGTTTTCAGCTCTAACTAGTGATTGCTGTCATCGCTCTGGTGAAGAACAGTTAGCCTATCACAAAGAAGCAGGTTGCTTTTTACCCGACTGGTCTGTATTCAGTCTTGCTGGCAATGCAGTGAGTCCGGGCCCATATGGATGAAAGGCAAACAGCCCCCTTAGTCGCATTTATCTTCTAAATGGTGACGACATTGATCAAATTGGCATGTGTGGAGTACAAATACTATCCAGTCAGCCTAAATGCATTTAAACTTGTCGACTCATTGCTCCATGTAAAACACAATGTAAAAATAGTGGTTCTGATGATGCTGGTACCGACAGAGGCTACTACTGAGGAGAAAATGAACACTAGTATGGACCAATGCCATCCCACGTACCACTGAAGACCACAAATTATTTAAAATAGTTGGATTCATGCGTCAAGACACATCAACAGAGACTGTGAAGAGGAGACAGGAAAATCCTGAAAGGGAAGGGGTCATTGACTCACTGATGTCTGCATGAACTGTGACTGAACTTGAACTGGCAAGGCTGTTATCATGCAGTGTCCAATCAGTTTCAAGTTTTCAATGTCACACACTGCATTTTGGTAAAACGTGGGACTTTTCCCATCTAAAAATAACAGCAAACAAAGTTATTTTGGAGCCATTTGATGACTCATTCCAACATGCATTGTATTGTTGGTAAAACAGGGGACTTTCCTAATCTAAAAATAAAGACAAACAGATAGCTGTTTTGGAGACTTTTGATGACTGTGGAAGGTGAGCCAGACTTATGGGCTTCAGGACTAGCTCCTATTCACCTCAAACTTTATTTGCTCATCATACATATGGGCCCTGGTCTGGTCAATCAAATGAAACCAGTCTTGAACTGAAAAGCTTATGCCAGTCATTTTACTCTCAATGGAGTTTCAGCCTTCTGTGACTTGAATGCACACCCACCGAAGTACTAGTACTGCTACACATATAAATCTAGGTAAAAAATGCATGCTCTCCATTAACACGGAGGTGTAATTTTTAAACAGGGCAATGAGCATTGTAAAATCAATACTGAATGCAGCAGGAGAGATGCAGAACTGACCTACTGCACAACCCATAATGCACAACAGGAGTGATATCATATCATCACAATGAAGTGTGTGTGTGTGTGTGTGTGTGTGATCATTCTGTGAATGTAGGTGATGGTGACAGTAAGTAAGTTGGTGTTTTATGCCCTGTCAACCATTACGGTTATATCAGGGTGTAATGGTAACAGTTGTTGGAGATAATATATATATTTACACACAATATCACATATTCTAGGGTGATTTTGAATGTTAACTAAAATAGTTAATTCAAAACAACATTGACCAAAGGAAACAAAAAATCCTGCAGCCTTTGACTTCTCAACCTATTGTACAATATTATCATTAAATACTCTTGCAACAAGGCACTAACTAATCAATAACGCCTTGATGAGTTTAGACTTGAAATAAAACATGCTTTTCATTTCCCTGCAAGTTCCATAACCAGGGCAACCGGTGGCTTGAGCAATGAAGACAAATCTCACACATCGCATCAGAAATTTGTAGAGGATTACACATGGTGCTCGAACAAGGCCCACACAGCGGATCCACCCACATGCCATCAGTTTCTAACCCCATTCTTACACCCCAGTATCAGCACATCTTCAATGCTGTCTGACTCACATATGAGCACGCTGTAGTATATATATCTTCCTTCACAAAAGGAGTCTACATACTACTGGGAAGAAGATGAAGCACAGATGAGATTCAGCGGATCCCAAACAGACAGGCAGGTAGATAACTGGTGTTAAAGCCCAGTCAACCAGTAGGTCACACCAGTGCAACAGATCCCAAAGCACAGAAAGATAATTGGTTTCTAACAGTAACACCCAGTCACCATGGTGAATACATCAGGGCAAAGATCCCAAAGCAGAGACAGACAACTGGTTTTGAACATCCAGTCACCGTGGTGGATACACCAGGGCAAAGATTCCAGAGAAACAAACGGGGCCCTTTACAGATGTTAGTCAAAAGCCCAATGTTCCTGCAGACTGAGGCTGATCCCTTAGCTCTGTTCAATGAAGAAGAAGAAAAGGAAAAAGATGTCCAGTAAGCACTGGTGTGGTGTGGTGGGAAATGCTTCATGTGGCAGGCTAATTAGGAAGCTAGACTATTCATAGCAACCGAACACCACTTTCACCTTAAACCGATTAGTGATATGCTAATACAGAGACTATACAGTGAACTTTTGCCAGTTCAGACATGGTCTAACATACAGTGCATGTAGCAGAAGCCCTGATTACGAATAAAGGTTAACCGGCTGATATAACAACTGATGTAACATTTCTACACCAACACATTCTCTCTTTCTGGCACAGCTAAAAGATGTCTCACAGCATGTTCAATCCTTAAAATGCTTTCACACAAAAAGAAAATTCATAGTACAATACTTCTATCTTCAGTGTTTATAATAATTATAAATAAATCTTTCTTTTCCCTCACTCTTCCTTTGTCATTCTGTTTTAATAACCACCAATATATTCAGATTACAATAAAATCACTGAAATCAGAAATACATAATAAATCATCCTATCTAATGTGCTGAATCCCTCCATGATACACATGTGTGAGGCTCAAAGGGCTCGTTACGTGTAGCTGCAATGTGCAGTCAGAAGCAGTCAGAAAACATTTGACATAATAATAAGAACAAAAACAAACAATAGAACACACCTTCTCCCTTCCAGCACACACACAGACACAACAAATATACAGATAAAAAACACAGACACAAACACACAACAACAAAATAATTAAAAATGCAAGACAAAAGCTACAAGTTATCAAAAACTGCAATGACCTCTTTCCCTCTCTAAAAACAAAACCACCTCTCTTCCAGCAGAAGAAACATTATGTACAGAAGTAGAACGGCCACAGGAGGGTTTAAATTATCGACCACCCATGAGTCTGGAAACAAAAACAAATGTGGCTGAGAAGCCAGGCAAAGAGCTGCTGGCCTTGGGTACTGGGTTTTGCTGGCATGAACACCAACACCTTAGACACTGGGTTTTGCTGGCATGAACACCAACACCTTAGACATTGGGTTTTGCTGGCATGAACACCAACACCCTAGACATTGGGTTTTGCTGGCACAAACACCAACACCTTAGACATTAGGTTTTGATGGCATGAACATCAACACCTGAGACATTGGGTTTTGCTGGCATAACATCAACATCTTAGACATTGGGTTTTGCTGGCATGAACATCAACACCTTAGACATTGGGTTTTGCAGGCATGAATACCAACACCTTAGACATTGGGTTTTGCAGGCATGAACACCAGCACCTTTCACACTGTCTGGCATGAACACCAACACCTTAGACATTGGGTTTTGCTGGCACAAACACCAACACCTTAGACATTGGGTTTTGCTAGCATAAACACCAACAACTTGGACATTGGGTTTTGTTAGCACAAACACTAACACTTTAGACAGGTCTGATCAGGACAGGGCCCACATGTCATGGAGTGACCACAAAGGAATGTTATGCACAATGGCAAGTGAAACCAATGGTGCATAACAGAGAGTAAAACCAAAAAAGTCTAACACGCAGCAGCAAAAAGGAGCTGACGTCTACTTGGATCGACAAGCACGCATTTTCTTGACGTAGGCTCCAACCAGGCTTCCAATCTTCTTCTGGTTGATCTCGCCGCTGTTGCACACCTGCAACCACACAAAGACATTGTCAGTACAGCTATCAGTTTCCACTGGCAAGAAGCCAGGTGGGTGGGTACTGTAAGTTGTAACCTCCATGGCAGCTACTGACTCTTTGTGTTCACAAAGCACCCAACAGATGTTGAGCAACCTGGAGTGGAAAGCCAGGTGACAGAAAGAAGTCATGGGGTCAGATTTTGTTTGCTAAACTTCTGCATCTCTCAGGGAAAAAAAGACCCCCCCAAAAAAGACATAAAAATGGGTCCTACAAAACAGACATAAAAATGCAAACACCTAATTTTAAAAAATCATTTTTCTAACGCCCATGCCAGCTGAATTTGGCAATACCATCTTACTACAAGATTCTGCCATTTTCTTCAGAATTCTTGCTGCTGATGCTACTTTGTCAGTGTTGAACAATTGTATATATATTTTGTCCATCATGGAGGATTCTCCAGGAACTTGTAAGTCAAGCTGGTCGATGGGGGTTGGTTGATGTGAATTTTGGCTGGTTGACATGGTTTGGTGGATGCAGGTTTTGGGGGCCAGTTAGGCATGTGCTTGAGCTGCTTGACAGGGTTTCTTGTTACCTGGGCTGGTGGAGGGGGGTTCTCCAGGAACCAGGTTGGGTAACAAGAGCCTTTTTTTCTGAAGGCACCCAGGTTAGTTGATGGAGGTTCTCAGGATGGTTGAAGTGAGATTCTCCAGGTATTGCAAGTTTCTCTGGTCTAAGTGATCAGGCGGGTTGAATCCCCCCCGCCCCGCACCCCCCCAACCACCCTGGCTGAAGGGAGTTTCTTGGTGTGTTCTAGCTAGTTGGTATGTTGTTTGTTTTGGGGGTTGTGGGGTGGAGGGAGGACTAGTTGACCATAGTTTTCTCACAACTCAGATTGGTTGATGGCAGGCAGCACGAGTGTTTGGATGCTGGTTGGTGGAAGTTTTGACAGGTCATCCACCATCAGTAGTGGTGATACATTTGCCTGATCAGACCAAACTGATCACCGCTGATTAAGGAGAAAGAAATGGTCTGAACTGCATCAGCACTTTGATCTCGGAGCTCAGCAACGCTCAGACTGCAGTCATTTATGATGGATGAATAAGAACAAATTTGTAAGTTGCATTTTCTTCATTATGTAAGACAGGCATACCATTTTTGTGGACCAACAATTGTTGGTGCATAATTCAGGAATACATCAGGCCTAATGATGAAATTTCAGCAACAGAGTTACCAGCATTTGAATACATGTCTGTGGGTACCAAAAAAGTGCTGTGATAGCACCAACAATAATCAATATGGGGCTTACCTTAGGAACACTTTTCTTGAGAATCTCTTTGTACTCATCCTTGGAAATCTGCCTGCTATTGAAGTATGGCCGAATGGCATTTTTCACCTCCTCTATGACACGTTCCTGGAAATCCTAAAACAGAAAAGCATTTCTCTTATTTCAAGAAAACTTCATGGTCCACATATGCAAGACTGTAAAGAAAATGCAGGAGAGAGAGCGTTTACCAGAAATGAAGGAAAGAATGAAAACCAAATCATGAAAAAGATTACCTCCCCTCTTCCCCCACAAAAACAAACAAATAAAAACCCTGAAACAAAGTGATTATACCAAGCAAACAAACAAATAAAGACTCAAAACAGAGACAGATTTAAAAAATGAGTAATAAAATTGATATTTTTCAATGGATGATCTGTCAATTGATCCAAGGGACATAATTATATACCACAATGAGCTTAAAAAACAAAAATAGGAGTTTCAGAAAATTCATCACACTATCAAATTTATGAGGATGTTTCACTTTCTGCTGCATCTACCATCAGTGGGAGAATGCCTGCCTACCAAGTGGCACACACACACATGCACGCACGCACATACACAATCTGAAATATGGCAAATTAAAATGACTTTTGCTATAATTAACCTTTTGTTGCACTGCTTAACCAACCCAGGATTAGGGTGCAAAGGAAAGAATCAGTGCAGCCTTCAAGACTTCCAGGGACTTACATCTTTGCTGCCAGTGGCTGCCGGCATGTCCAGGTCCATGGGCTCGCCCTCACCATTGCCGCTGGTGTCTGCAGTGCTGCTCTCGCCGCTGTGCCCGGGGTACCTCTCCTCCCTGCCCAGCATCGCCTGGGAGACCTCAGTTACCTTTCCCCCGTAGCCTGGCAACACCTGAGACAATCCTTGGGAAACGTTAGCCGTGTCCGCCCCGTACCCCTGGGGCACCCCCATGCCAGGGGACCCTGACGCGGGGGTGTTGGGGCCGGAACTCCCCGTCAGCAGCATGAGGCTCTTTTTCAGTGTGTCAAAGTCCCCATTGTTCAGGAGGTCGAGGCTGCTGGGGAGCGGGGGTGGGGGTTGGCTGTAGTCTCCCATCATGCCTGGGGGTGCGGACAGTGGCTGCTGCTGCATCGGCGGTGGCTGCTGAAAGTTGGCGCCCAGCCACTGGAAGCTGTTGGGCCCTGGTGGTGGTGGTGGGTTGGGCTGCGGTGGAACAGAGTGCGGTGGAACGGAGTGTGGTGGAACGGAGTGCGGTGGAACAGAAGTGGATGAGGCGAATGGGTCCAAGGGAGGTGGGGGCTGGCTGAACATCCCTGGCTGGCTCCCACCAAACTTCTGCTGCTGCTGCTGGAAGCTGTCTGGGGGAAGGATCGGGGGAGGAGGCTGACTGAACTGGTTCTGCTGCTGGAAAAAGTCTTGTCCTCCAGAGTACGCCCCTGCTCCTACGCTCTGTTCATGCTTATTCCATCCGCTGTACATCTGACCCTGGTCTTGATCCCGGCCAAAGCTGCTCTCTCCTCTACCCCCTTGTTTTCGCCAGTCCACTGGACCACCACCTCCAAATCGCTCACTGTCTGTGTCTCTGTCCCGCCTGCCTCCGTCTCTGCCCTGCCCACCTCCTTCTCTTCCACGTCCGCCTCCATCTCGGTCCACTCCACCTTCATCTCTGCCCAGGCCACCTCCATCTCTTCCACGTCCACCTCCATCTCTGCCCAGCCCACCTCCATCTCCTTCTCTTCCACGTCTGCCTCCATCTCGGCCCACTCCACCTCCATCTCTGCCCAGGCCACCTCCATCTCTTCCACGTCCACCTCCATCTCTGCCCGGCCCACCTCCATCTCCTTCTCTTCCACGTCCACCTCCATCTCTGCCCAGCCCACCTCCATCTCTTCCACGTCCACCTCCATCTCTGCCAAACCCTCCTACATCTCTTCCGCGTCCACCTCGATCTCTGCCAAACCCTCCTCCATCTCTTCCACGTCCACCTCCATCTCTGCCCCACCCACCTCCATCTCTGCCCCGCTCACCTCCATCTCTGCCAAATCCTCCTCCATCTCTGCCCCGCTCACCTCCATCTCTGCCAAATCCTCCTCCATCTCTGCCCCGCTCACCTCCATCTCTGCCAAATCCTCCTCCATCTCTGCCCCGCTCACCTCCATCTCTGCCAAATCCTCCTCCATCTCTGCCCCGCTCACCTCCATCTCTGCCAAATCCTCCTCCATCTCTGCCCCGCCCACTTCCATCTCTGCCGCACCCACCTCCATCTCTTCCACGTCCACCTCCATCTCGGCCCCCACGACCTCCACGCCCTGAGTCACCACTTCTCCAGCCGGCTTTTGTAAAACGATCATCATCCTCAATGTCCTGCAGTCGATCTCGGTTACTGTCTCTGTCCCTACGATCATTTCGAGGTGACCTTGAACGCTTGCGCTCTTTGCTGTCTTTCCTGTCATCCCTGTCTCGACTGCGATCTCGGTCACGCCGATCCCTTCCAAATCTGTCTCTGTCTCTTCCAAATTTATCCTTGTCTCGGCTACTTCTGTCTTTGTCATCTCTTCCTCGCCCCCTTTCAGAGCTGGAATCCCCTTCAGTGTCTCGTGGGCGTCTGGAAGACCTGTCCTCCCTTGACCGTGACCGTGACCGCGACCGCGACCTCCGCTTTTCTCGTGACCGTGATCTTTGCCTCTCTCTCGATCTCGAACGGTGTTTTTCCTGCTCCCTGTCGGTGGAGCGGCTACGCGAACGCTGCCGGCCCTCCCGCGACTTGTCGTCGCTGCTGCGACTTTGAGCTCTGGCTCTGCCTTCACTGTCCCTGTCCTCGCTGTTTTTGTCCTGCTCACCCTCCGCCCTTATCCTGTCGTCAATGCCATACATCCTCATCAGTCCAATCTCCTCCCTACGCTGCTGCTGCAGGTCGTCCAGTCGCCTGTCCAGGTCCTGAACGTCCACGCGCTTTTTGTTGACACGGGCGTACGTTCCGTTGATGTAGGTAAACTCCCGTTCGTCGGAGTCCTCCTGGCTCTGGGAGGTTGTGGGACCCTCCCCCTCCACCTCTTGGGAACCCATGTTAGAGAGGAAGCTGGCCAGGGAGAAGGGCGTGGTCACTTCCTGCGGCAATGTGATTTCTCCGTCTTCCGCTTCCTCCTCTTCTTTGACAATGTCTGTCCATCGGTTTCTGCGGGGCCTTCTCTCTCTTCTCGGGACCACTTGGTTACCATCGGCCTGGGTGCTCTGGGATGAGGAAGCAGCTTCTTCTCGCTGAGCGGAGGCACCATTGCCAGGCATTTCCGAGGGAGACAGGCTGATTTCCCCTTCCTCAATCTCTGAATCGGCACACGTCTTGGTGGTCTTTCCAGCTTCATCCTCATTCTTGTTATCAACATTCATTGCCTCAGCCTCATCCTCTGCATTGGTCTTTTCTTCATTGTCTTTTGCATTTACTTTTTCTTCCTTGTTCTCTGTACTTACAGGGTTTGCGTCTTCTGCATTTACCTCATCCATTTCTTCTGCATCCACCTTTTCCTCCTTAACTTCTGTGTTTGGCATTTCCTTCTTGTCCTCTGCATTTACCGTTTCCTCCTTAACTTCTGTGTTCGGCATTTCCTTCTTGTCTTCTGCGTTTACCTTTTCCTCCTTAACGTCTGTGTTTGGCATTTCCTTCTCGTCTTCTGCATCCACCTTTTCTTCCCTGTCTTTGGCATTTTCCATTTCCTCCTTGTCCTCTGCATCTGCCTTCCCCACCTCATCTTCTGCATTTACCCCGTCATCCTTGTCGTCAGGGTTTTCTGGTGGCAGCATTGAGCTGGCCTCATTCTGGTCGCCATCACCACCATCTGGGACACCTTCCGCAGTTCCATCAGCACCATCGCCTGACCCACCGCCGTCTTCATCCTGCCCCTCACCACCACTGCCCTGTCCATCGGTGCCGCCAGCAGTATGCGCAGCTGTAGAATCATCACCGCCTCCAGAGGCGGTGCTGCCTTCACCCCCAGAGGCACCGCTACTGCCACCACCCCCTGAGCTGGCGTCGGGACTTTTACCAGGCTCAGCCGTGTCGGACGGTTCAGTAGAGTTGCTGTTGTTTCTGGTTCGGTGTGACTCCAGAGCAGCAAGGTCGGAGAGGCGCCTGGCACGGGGGACAGGAGAGGGTGGCTTGTCCAGGTTGGGAATCTTCACCGGCTTGGTGGCTTTGAGGGAACCTGCAACACAGCGGGCATATAGGTAAAGCATACCAGAAGAGTTGGCACCTACTTTTCAGTACACTGAACAAAAATCAAAGCACAAGTGGCCATGGTTCAACAGAACACTTGCCCAGCTTCACTGGCCACTAGGGTTTGTAACCCACCCAATCAGCACCCCAGTATGATGAGAAACTGTTGAATCCGTTTCCCAGACAGTTCAGTTGAAACTGACCACTAGGGTTTGTAACCCATCCAGTCAGCACCCCAGTATGACGAGAAACTGCTAGATCTGTTTTCCACAGTTCAATTGATATCAGCATTGGCCAGAAGAAAAAAAGGTTCTTTACACTCAAAAAATAATGCTCTGTAATGTCAATTTATAAAGCATGCAAAAAAATGTCCACATTTATAGAGTGCGCTTACACTTACAGCACCTAAAAAGAAAAGTGAGTACTAGGGCTGAATGCCCTGTCAACCGCATAGGCCACCTCAGGACAAGGGAAAGGAAATACAAACAAAAAACACCATGAACAAAAAGTACATATATATATATATTATATATAGAACTAAATATTTTTAACAACCAAGTGCAGTCATGGGCCCTAAAAATATGTGTAGCAGGGCAGCCATTCTGAGACAATGGAGGAAAAGTCCAAGGACACACTAGTCACCATTTTAGTTATTCCCAGACCCAAATGGGCTATGAACAGTAGCAAGATGATAGGACTCTCTTCAATGTACAAATATTCAACACATTTAATGTAATAAAATAGCCAGCTACCAGTGACCCAAACATAACATGTTTGCCAGTTATTTCAATGTGATCTCAGCAACTTTCTCACACCTTTTGTGAGAAAAACAACAACAAATAACTGAGTTCACCTGCCCACAGACAGAGCTGCACCCATGATTTGGGTGTTTCCAGAGCCACAGCCAACAGCATCTGTCCACCGTCAAAGAAAATGTAAGGAAGACCAAATATTTACCAGCTTTTGTGAGGAAAAACAATAACTGAGTTCACCTGCCCATAAACAGAGCTGCACCCATGATTTGGGTGTTTCCGGAGCCACAGCCAACAGCATCTGTCTGCTATCAAAGAAACTGTAAGACTGGATACTTACCATCACGTTCTATGACAATGTCTGCGCTGTTCATGTGCAGTATGCTCTGCTCCTTGAAGATGGAACCCAGCAGGTCAAATGATGATGGTGGGGGTGGCACTATTCTTGATGCTGGGATTGGCCTGAAAAAAATAAATGCAATAAGACTAATACAGTATGCAAAGTTAGATCATCAAACACACTCAAATCTTTGAAATCTCACCTCTTCAAGCTATCCTACTGACTGTGTGTACATGTGTGTGTGTGTGTGTGTGTGTGTGCCTGTATGCGCACGTGTGCACGCGTGAAGTTTGTTTTGATCGAGCTTTGGTTCTTTGCTTTGCAATGGGCTATGTGCTCCAGTTTGGAGAAATAGCACATAAAAGAGTACATTTTATTATTATTTTCATGCAGTTGCATTCACCATTTGACTGAACACTTGTAGACACAACTTCTGAGGAGGGCCCCGTTGAGCTGCATCCACAGACAGCTAGCTCTGGATTTGGACAGGAGCGAAGAAGTGTTACTGTTAGAATGGCAGCTTCACAAAATGTACACTTCATTTCACTTTCAAAAATGAAGTTTCAAGACATTGTTATTTCAAAAACCACCACCCCACACTGATGGCTTGTCAAAGTCAAGGTAGAAGAGCAAAAAGGTCTCTCACTTCTTGACTCCTGGGCGCCGCATGGCCACCGGGCAGCTAGACAAGACAACAGTGCTGGCATCTCTGGCAGCACGTTGGAACTGAGGTGTCTCTTCTTCCACACTGAAAACAATCGGTACATGGAAGTAAGTAACTCAATACTGTCAACCAGGCTGGTTATTCTATGTAAAACTAAAGCAAAAAATCACTAGTAAAACTCAGTCTTGATTCACTCTTCCAAAACTCACACCACTTTGTAAAATGCTGTGTTTATTTTTGAACTGTGGATCACCCTGAATTCAACCATTAGCAACTTGAAAAGTACGAGGTCAAAGTCTTGTTGATCAAATCATGAGTAAAAGTCAAATTCACTGACAAGATACAAACTATAATTACATTATTTTGCCTGTTATAAGTGTTAACATCTTTCACCAGTAATAAATGCTTCGAAGCCTGTTTCTACTCTGTGGGCTCCCAGCACTGGAACCTGTGTCAATCACTTGTGATGATGAGCAGGATTGCCTATTTCATTCACAGCCCCACACAGAAACCTGCATTAGGCACACTAATGCAAGCAAAAAGTGGACAGAGAATTTGGAAACATATAAAGTTGAATGGACTGGCAAAATAGAAATTAGAAAAGATGAATTCCTAGTGGTAGACTTAGCATGCATGGCTATTGGGTGGTTCAGGTGGGGTTGTTAACTCCCTTGACTTTTACCCAGCATCACTTAAGTCCCTTGGCTGCTTTTACTTCTGGTGCGTACTTTTGTCACAATGGAAGGCGGTGACAGTAAATCTGCGAATTTTACACTGCCAACTTTAAAGGCATTTTTGGAGGCCTGTAGTCAGAATGTGTCTGGCAACAAGCAATAACTTGTTGCTTGTGCTATAGGATGCCCCAAAATGCATTTTTTCCATGAAATCATGATCTTCTGGTCAGCCCCAAAATGATGCACACTTTTTTCCACCATCCATCCCCTTTCCCCAGTAATTTTGGCAACTGCAACAGTGGCGGTATTTGTACTGCATCGCAATTCTAGGTTCAACTTCCATTCTTATACACAGCGAGAAGCATCGCCTACTCGGAAATTGGCATGACGCTGGAAATTGGAAGTGACGCTGCGACCTCTCACGACTTCTTGCACAAAAGATTACAAAGGGCATTCACTTGTGCAAACCAGCTTCAATGAACCTCCCAATATTCCTGACCTACTGCAGGTTTTAACAAGAAGATTTAACAACTCTGGGTTCTCAGCAAAGGGGACCTTAATTTATGTATCCACAGTGCTCCAATGCCTGGAATCTTCTCCTTTCAATGTTCCAGGATTGTCCTCAGATGAATTTGGTTGTCTGTGGCCAGTATTCTTTGGAACCCGAGTTTTTCTGCAAGCGTGGTGCCTCGGGGCTAATGCCATGTCCATGCTTATGTGTATAGGAGACAGAACTTCAGGACATGCTGTTGGGTTTGCAGAGAACCAATACATTATGTCACTTGTGGTCAAGATAGAACAGCAGGTGATGGAAACTCTTCTTCCATATTCAAAACATTCCATATGCGTGTACCATTATCACGTAGCTATTATATCTGTCTTCATTTCCTGCTATTAATACTGATGATGCTGTCCTTGTACTGTTATTGGAACACACTCCCAGCATCATTGGAAAAAGAAAAAACAACACCACAGCAATGCAGCATTAGGACCATACCACACGGTCAGGCATTTTGTTTTTGCTCTAGAGTGGAACTATTCCTAACCAGGTCCATTTGGGATAGGAACAGGAAGCAATAATTCTTTGCTCCATTTCCAACAGGATTACTTCCCTGAACCTGTCTCTGCTCTGGCTTTGTGGTAGTCCATGTTTTGCACAGGGCTGACATCCAGCACACTCTCTGACTATCAGCCAACTGTTCTTTCACAATGGCGGCAACAACAAAACATCATATAATAACCTCCGAGCTTGTCCACAGCTCACTAAAGATTCAAAACTCACTCTTGGAAATCGATGAGCTCATCGCGATCCCCCAGGATGGAAAGAGGTGTAGTGCCTGAATCGCCACGCCGCACATCCGCAGCACGTTCGCCTGGGCGACGCTGCATGGGAATGGTACGCCCTGGCGGTGGCTTGGACAGTCCAAGTCGCTCTGCGATACGTCCCTTGATGGTGCGACTCATAGGTATTGAGAAGGCCTGGCTCTGGAACAAAAGACCAGTTGCAAAAATGTGAAATACTATTACTCAATATATCAGAGCTGGTGACATGAGGGCCAGGAAATAATGCTTAAATACGAGTTATTTTTCACTGGGATTTTTAGTTGCTTTTTAACCATTATTTTGAGTTCTTTGATTTTAGTGTCCCATCAATCAAACAGAATACCTCAGGAAGAGAGACAGACAGACAGACAGACAGATAGAGAGTGGGAGGAGAGAGAGAGAGAGAGTGCATACATCAGATTCAGACATATGTTGCACATAAATTCACACATCCTTAAAACCATCCTAAGAAAGTACTCAAATGCACTTTTGCACATTTCTCTCTTCTCAAAAATGACCCCTGCTGATCCTGAACAGACGGAACTCCACCTGTTGATGGACAAATCTTATGGCTGAAGGGGGATACCGAGAGTGGGAGAGAAAGACAGAAGAGTCTCAGAGAGAATAAAGAGAGTGTACATGTTCAGTTACTGAAAAGTGCCTTTTTAAACAGGAACATAGGTTTCTGTGAAAATTGGGGCTACCATATCACAGTTTCACTGGAGCTGGCAGTATGTAGAAAACTGTATGCACGAATTCTTCTGCCCAGCCTTACCGTTGCACTAAAACCAGGTCTTCTGATGAGAGTTGGTGTCAGCTTTCTCCTCTTTGCTGTTTTCTTCTTCCTTCTTGTCTTTCGTTTCCTGCGCCTCTTTCGTGTTGTCTTGGTTGTTTTTGCTGCTGCCCCAGTTGCTGTCTTTCTCTTCTTGGGTGACTTTCGTTTTCTTGAAGTTCTACGCTTGGTCGACCTCCTGCGAGTGGTCCGCTTACGTGTGGTCTTTCTGCGGGTTGTGCTGCGAGAAGTGGAGGATGTGCGGGATGTTGAGGCTGAAGGTGTGACTTCCATGCTAGTTTCCAGTTCTTCTTCCTGGAACAATATGGAAATATGGTATGAAGCAAATCAATTATGCTGTCAAAACACACTCACACAAATTATGCAGACAAAGACTGGATTCTGGCATCAACTCTGCATGGTATACGTCCACATGACTGACCCCTATTCACTGACCAGATTTCATGACGTTTGACTCTGTTCACTGATCAAACTTCAAAAAGACTGACCTCATTCTCTGAGAAAATTCCATGAAGTTGGACCCTGTTCATTGATCAAATTTCAGGAAGACGGATCCTATTCATATATCACATTTCATGAAGAGTGACCCCATTCACTGATCAGATTTCACGAAGACTGACCCCTTTCACTGATCAAATTTCATGAAGATTGACCCTATTCAATAATCAAATTTCATGAAGACTGATCCTATTCATGTATCACATTTCATGAAGATTGACCCCATTCTCTCATAACATTTAATGAAGACTGACACCATTCACTGATCAGATTTCATGAAGACTGACCCCTTTCACTGATCAAATTTCATGGAGACAGACGCCTTTCACTGATCAAATTTCATGGAGACAGACGCCTTTCACTGATCAAATTTCATGAAGACTGACCCCTTTCACTGATCATATTTCTTGAAGACTGACCCCTTTCACTGATCAAACTTCATGAAGACTGACCCTATTCACTGATCATATTTCACGATGACTGACCCCATTCTCTGATGAAATCTGATGACTAACCACCTATGCCATTTTTGTCAACCAAACCTCACCTGTGTTTTTAGCATAATCTACTTCCAAAGAAATGTGGGACTATCCCAGTTTTGTGAAGATGGTTTTAAATTGCGGTAAGGTCTGTTCTGGGATTGCTTTTACTCTCCCGCTCCAGACGCCCAAAGAGGGATGTGAGCCAACACAGCGATGAGACCCTTTCAAAAAATGACCTCCTTCACTTCAAACATGCAGACCTGGCTAACTCCACCACCTAGTGTCTTCAACAAAATCTAACTCCAAAACTCACATCAGAAGATTCCAGCTCTGCAGGCCTGCGCCGTTGCAGACGCAGGGTCTGAATGCGCTGACGCACACGTTCGCTCACGCGTGTCCTGGCGATCTGTCGCCTGGGCAACATCATGAAGGGATCCTCCGCCATCATTCTTGCTACTTCCTCTGCTGCCTCTGCTGCGATAATCATCAAGTCATGAAACTATCATTACCATTAATGCATCTGCAAATCAGTTATCAGAAAGCACTGCACAATGGGAATGTCACATATAATTAAATTCTTGGTCAAAGAACACATTTATGGAAAACATCAAGCTCAATGTAACTTTTAAGACATTTTCGGCAACCCTACTCTCTAAAAATAAGAAATAAATGAAAAAATAATGAAACACTTTTTTATGATACCATCTTCCCAAGAAAAGAAAAAAGGATGTTGAACAACTTGAAGTGCTACTCTAACACATATCTCATCAATCTAAAAGTACAGAGCATTTCTGTTATAAACTATAAAGTCCAGCCGAGCTGTTATGTCTGTGCCTGAAGCACACTTGAGCAAAAATGGTACATCCACTCCAAAATGCAGCAGCACACATACCTCGGCTGTTGACCTCGGCACAAGTCGGGCAGAACCATTCCTCCACTGGGACACTTGCTAGGGGAGGGGTCAGGCACTCACAGTGGTACCTGTCACACCCAAACATGCCATGTAAAGACACCCACCCATATATACAGCACCTGTCATGTACTACAACAAAAACTGACCTACCAACTGCATACATTGCACCTGCCACATACAACAGGGAAAGTATCCCAACAACTGCAGCCCAATGTAAATATACAGCATCTTAATATGTACAAATACAGCAGGGAAACAAACATGACAACTGCAGTACAAAACAAAAAAACCAATTTCAGCCAAAAAACCCTTTTCCAAAAAACAACAAGGGAACAAACCTGGAAAAAATCTGCAGCACAATACAAATACACAAAACCTGTCTCACACAACAGGGAAACAACCCTGACAACTGTGGCACACACAACACCTGTCTGGGCCTGAAATCTGCAGCACAATACAAATACACAAAACCTGTCTCACACAACAGGGAAACAACCCTGACAACTGTGGCACACACAACACCTGTCTCACACAACAGGGAAACAGCCCTGAAATCTGCAGCACAATACAAATACACAAAACCTGTCTTACACAACAGGGAAACAACCCTGACAACTGCAGCACAACACAAGTTGTCACACACTGCAACTCTTGTCAGATCGCATGGCGTTTAGTTTCTTAAGTGTCATACTCATCGCTTTTACAGATAATAGTTTACTTTGTGAAGTGTTATATTCACCTCTTGGCAAATTTAAGTCTAGTTTCTGAAGCGTCATGTTCAACTCTTGGCAAAGTTAATAATGTAGTCTCTTAAGCATTCAACTTGTAGCAAAACTGAACAGTTCAGACTCTGAAGGTTTGGCAGACTGAACTGTATTCCTGTCTCAAATCCAAACTTACCCCAGGTCACATCCATCACAGAGAAGAAGGCGATCCTCCCGGTCTGACTGACCACACACTTCACATGCAGTCTCTTCCTCTTCCTGTTCTTCTTCCTCCTGCTGCTGCTGCCGCAGCTCCACACTGATCTGCTCATTGAAAATGGCCATAAAATAGGTGATCTGTGCACTGAAAATGGCCATAAAATGGGGTGTTCTGTGCATTAAAATGGCCATAAAATGGGGTGACATGTGCACTGAAAATGGCCATAAAACAGGTGATCTCTGCACTGAAGATGGCCATAAAATGGGGTGTTCTGTGCATTGAAAATGGCCATAAAATGGGGTGACGTGCATTGAAAATGGCCATAAAATAGGTGATCTGTGCACTGAAAATGGCCATAAAATGGGGTGTTCTGTGCACTGAAAATGGCCATAAAATGGGGTGACATGTGCATTGAAAATGGCCATAAAATGGGGTGATCTGCTAATTGAAAATGGCCATAAAATGGGGTGGTCTGTGCACTGAAAATGGCCACTAAATGGGGTGATATGTGCGCTGAAAATGGCCATAAAATGAGGTGATCTGAGCACTGAAAATGGCCATAAAAAGGTGATCTGCAAGTTGAAAGCAGCCATAAAATGGGGGTGGTCTGCACATTGTAAATGGCCATAAAATGGGGTGAAGCACAGCTGTCATCAGTCAATGGCTTTGCAAAACTCAGAGGTATAACATTTTACATAATTATATTCAATGGCCTAAATTTTTAAGTCTATTCATGACAGTCCTTTTACATTTCCTATCTCTTTACTTGACAATTATTGTAAATATTTCATGTTGTAACTTAAAACACACAGTTGTTGTTATGGTTACACAGGTCAGCCAGATTGGGCAAGCAGTAGACATAGTACAAGTTGAACGTACACAAAGAAAGCAATGCCCCTATGAGTTCTTATTATGCCCCATAATCAGGTTGGGAATCCCTCACAGGCCTTCAACAGAGGTGAATTTGATGGTTTTGGGGTCTTGGGGTCAGACCTGTTTACACTCAAATACAGATAAGAGTACATTTTTTGAGTATTTTCAGTTTTTAGCCACAGACCACGGGCAATGCTAACATCAATGTTGTTTTTGCCGCCATGGGCTACTGAAAAGTCTAACAGCAATACTGGCAGTATGCAGAAGATTTGGAAACAGAAGACTTAACTATGCTGGTCTCAGATTCGTATCTTGACAGGAACACTTGTTCCCACCCTGCGTTGGCACTGTTTCCATCACTTCATTTCTGTTTCATTCTGTTCTCAGTTGAAAAGAGTCTGAAAATAATTTCAACATGGCTTCTAGAAGAAAAATGGTGAACGCTTGTACTTTGCAGTAGAAATACAAGCCTCACTTAGCATTGCTCTAGAATTCAGTGCTGAGACTATGCAAAGCACAATACAGACAACCAACACTACGGTAGTTAGAGATTGCAAGACTTACACATGTGCCACTGAAAACCATCCAGTTTGTCTGGACTGTAAAACAAACAAACCACAAAACATGTTGAGAAATATTTATGGTTGTTTTTTTAGTTTTAGTTTTTGTTGTTGAAGTGTTGCTTTACATCCACAGAAACCATAGGTTTATTAGGGACGGGAGCCCAGGACGTCCACCTCAACTTTCACACAGCTCCTGACTATTTGTCTTTCTTTCAATTTTCATATTTTTATATGCTGAAAATTTAGTTATACAAAATACACCCAAATTGTACAAGTAAACAGGTCTGCATGGGACATCTCACTACAGTGGCTGCCCTCATGGAGGGCTGCACTGTACAGGCATACAGTGGCAACAATGCCTGACAGTGGTGACTCACCCGCTTGAACACCTTCTCCTCCCCAGGGTGACGCACCAGGATGATGGTGAAGGGCTGGCGGTCCACAGGGCACGTGTTGGTGTTCTGATCCAAACACACACACGACAGCATTAGCATTCACTAATACATCTGATTTTTGTGCTAAGATTACTGTATTGTTCTATCTATTCAGGTCTAGAGTTGTCATCATTATTACAATTTAGAGTATTTATGTTGATTGCATAAAAACTGGAATAAAACCAGTTAAAAAAACAACTGAAAAAACATTCACTTTGCTTGAGTGTTGAACAATTGACAGAAATTCTTGGAAAGGGATATGGGGAAATATTTGATTGTTTCATGCCAATGAAACAATCAAATATTTCCCCATATCCCTTTCCAAGAATTTTCTAGAAATAGTTGGTTTCTATAAACAGATGGGTCTTCAGAGCAGTTTTAACTTCAGTGGTTGACTGAAGGTGTCTAATTTTGGGCGAGGCAGAGAATTCCAGGCAGATGGAGCAGCACATCACAAAAGAATGGTCCAAATGTTTTGAACTTAACATGTGAAATGTGTCGAGTCCTTGAGTCAGAGAAAGAGCAGTGCTTCCCTGGTGACAGCTAAGAATGCTATGATCCCTTTGTATGTGTGACATGAAAAGATATCTGGCTCAATGTCCTATCTTCGATAATTGAGGATGACAACAAAAGATATATTTCCAAGCACTGGACACAAAAGCAACATAGCTCAACCAAAAGCAGAAAAGTGTCCTAGTTTTACATCTCATTTTTCACTGTTGTTTAAGTGTTGTTTTGTAGCTTGAAAAAAGGGGGTTACCCCCAAACATTTCATGGGTTTTATCCTAATAAACAGCGTTCTTTTTAACCTTTTATGTATTTGGATCTTGTTTTAGAATGATAGCAGTCATTCTCATTTCAGATTTTTTGTTTTCTTTTGAGGATGACAAGAATTGAACAAGAAGTTTTACCCGTGACCACTCCACGATGCACTCCATGCAGAACTGGTGATCACATGACTCAGGCGACCCAATGTCCTGACTGCGCAGTTTGTCCAGGCAGATGGGGCAGGTGGGCAAATCTTCACCATCAGAATCGCTTTCCTGTGAAGCTCCCAGCTGACTGTCACCTTCTTCCACATCATCCTCATCCTCGTCCTCCTCTTCATCCTCATCTTCGTCATCATCATCTTCCTCCTCTTCTTCCTCACTGTCTTCATCTGTGCAAATACACTCAGTGTTACAGACAAAGCTGCTGGAGCATCAAAGATGCTATGGCTAGTGACTGGCCAGATCTGTGCACCTGTAGTAGTTGTATTCTTACAGCCTCTTGCCATGCATACAGATGCTAGTGGCTTGGCTGCACTACAGTAATAAAACAATCTGCATCTATTGAGGACGTACCTTTGCTGGAACTCATGTACCTTGTATTCACTCACATTCCATGTGAAATTTACCATAGGTGATTCAGGTCATCATTGTGCTGGTGTGATGTTTTCTGAGTGCTAATTAACTCCCTTTTCAAGATTCAAGAGTATTATCTCTTTCGAGAAATTTAAATGTGTCTCTACGTTAACCACATCACAGTACACAATAAATATATATATAAAAACAGGCCATTTTTGCTTTTCACATTCAAGCTGATTTTGCATCTGTGGGCATCAAATGGGTATACAGAGAGGGGGGACAAATAAAGAAGAAGAAGAAACAAACCACAAAAAGGCTTTACCTTCTTCTTCCTCTCCTTCTTCACCGTCGTCCTCTTCTTCAGCGCTCTCCTCGTCGCTTTCCTCCAGATCTTCCTCCTCCCCTTCATCACCAACATCTACAGCAGAGTCCGGAAGAGCCTCATCTTCTACAGACATAAAACCTCCAGTTGCAATAGAACATACTT
This sequence comes from Alviniconcha marisindica, assembly GCA_018857735.1. Lineage (NCBI taxonomy): Eukaryota > Metazoa > Mollusca > Gastropoda > Provannidae > Alviniconcha > Alviniconcha marisindica. The sequence continues at coordinate 198,833 of JABMCL010000667.1, read as the reverse complement.
ACACCGAGTGCGTTCATGTGTGTGTGCATTTTAAAAGTGGTAATTAGCAAGAAGAATGAAAGATAAACTAAGTTTAAGCTGCAGTGGCAGTGAGGGGTAGGAAGAGTGCATGGCAACGAGGGTGGGTGGGGCTGACAGAAAGGGGGGGGGGAGGGGGGGGTCCTTGGTATGTAGTGAGCAGGAGGGAAAGCTAAAATTTAGAGCAACAGTGGATGGTATGGTAGATGTGGGATGGTGGGGGGGGGGGGGTCCTTGGATGTAGTGAGCAGGGAGGGAAAGCACTGAAATTTCTAGAGCAAATCAGTGGATGGTATGGTATGGTGTGTGTGGGGGGGGGGGTCCTTGGTATGTAGTGAGCAGGGAGGGAAAGCACTGAAAATACTAGAGCACAGTGGATGGTATGGTTATGGTAGATGTGGGATAGGGGGGGGTCCTTGGTATGTAGTGAGCAGGGAGGGAAAGCGTTGAAATTCTAGAGCACTGTGGATGGTATGGTAGATGTGGGATGTTGGGGAGGGGGAGGGTGGGTGCAGGTGTAATACTGAGAGAAGAGAATGGACTGGTCAGTCTGCAAGATGCAAGCAGCATGTGTGGCAGCAACAGAGCAAATGGCATTTGTTTCTACTCATTGTAAGTAATCGTGGATTCCTACAGCTTCTCTTATTCCTCATGGCGTATGGGACTACCAAGCGAAGTAACATCAATTCCTGACAAAAAGGGGTTCACCTCTCTAACATTACACTGAAGTATGCCACTGAGGACAATGCCAAACAACTTAATCTACAACCTGGCTTCTGGGTTGTGCTTTGAGAAGCCTTGAAAGAACTACAACCAGAATATGTGGGTGGACCCTAGTGCATTTTTGCCATGTGAGCAGAGGTCATGAAGGAACAGTGGATGACCTGGGCAAGAGGAGTCTGCACCCAATGCCAACAATGCTCAAAACTGTGGACTTTGTACCCTCTGCTATAGTGGTAAAGGAAGTCAGCCCTAGGAGAATGGGGTTACATACCTATACTGAATGCGCTCATTTAAAAAGAAAAAAGTGTATGTGGAACAAATAACACAAGGCTGTAAGTTTTAAAAGAATAAGTAGGAATACCAACAGACTGTCTCAGTGTCTGTTGGGGTGGGAATTTTTCAAAATTTCATACAGGATGGTAATGGAAAAGACTGTAAAAAAAAAAGGCAGGTCATGTTGTGGGAAAGCCACTGGCCAGTTTTAAGACTACACGAACAGAGACTGTATGAAAAAAAACCTAATGCAAATATTAAATGATCCTATGCATCCAATGAGACACTAATTTGATAGCAGACGTAGCAACAGGAGTGGAAGATTTTTTACTCCTGAGAAAAAATACAAACCTCATAAAGTCTCATTATTTCACCCAATGAAAATTATAAGTCATTAACCATGTGTCAGGACTTCTGCTGAGGACGTAACTTTCCAACGGAGGGTGGGGGATGCGTGTACCTGATTTGAGAGTTTTGGTTCATCAGATATATATAACATTATTACAGATAATTTTGGGTTTGCTAGGTATTAGCATTAGATCAATGCTTTAGTGCATGCAGATTGAGAGACAGGGTTATGTCTAAGAGTGGATACGTGTGTTTGTTTCATGACTTTGAATTATTGAGGTATGCGCAATTATTGTGTATTAAGGTACAAGATTGAATGACAGCTTTAATTTCCTGCTGGGATGATAAAAGTATATTGTTATTGTTGTTCATTATTGTTAGATAAACTTCCACATTGGAAGAATTAAAAACGTCACTGCTTAATCATGAATGTTCATATTGTTTTGCCCATTCCATTTGCCAACAATCAACCAGACATAAAATTCCTATATGAAACATCAGTATGGTATTATTCAGTGCAATCTGCAATACATGAGATTAACACATAATTGTTTTGAATGAACTATATCTTGATGTGCCAACTGTAGCTTGCGTACCAGCAGGGGAAGCGTGAACCTTCTCATCTTCCATTGTGTCCTCAGGATGCGCCTTTGTGTGGTGGTCTTCGTGGACTCGAGGATCGTCACAACTGCTTTCTTGTAACCTGGAAATAATGAAGTATTCCCCCAACTTATCACACAGAACATTTCTGACATATCTCTCCCTTTATGTATGTATGCACATATAGAGAGGTCGATAAATGAGGCAAAATTTCCTCTTCTGAGGAAAGATGTCTTCAAGCCTCAAGACATTTTGAAAGGAAAGCATTTCAAACCAAGACCCAACAAAACCATAGCTCCAGTCCAGCCATAACCACTTATTTTACATGTGCAGCCATCTCCTGGCACAAAGTGATCACACAGCTGCATTCCCCTTGAAATGCAGGCAAGTGTGGCAAATGTATAGCTTCCCCAGAATCTGCCCTGTACTGATGTGCCTCGGAGTTGGACTGAAGCTATCCTGGATGCAGAGGTGAGCATGTCCAATGCCCTTCCACTGGCAGTGAAGTCTGCCAGCCAGTGATGAACCACAATCAGCCCAGTGAAAGCCAGCATACTAAACAAAGTCTGTGTGCCCACTAATTCTGCAATTCAGTGTTACTGTCTGATCATGACTATATTTGATCAAATATATATTCAAAAGTCAGACGGATGCTAGGCCACTTTCTGATTGTGGCTTGGCTTATTTTCAAAGGGAGCTCTGCATTTTTTTAGATTCTGGGTTTTCAGCAATATCAGATTGCCCAGTCTGTTTTTGCACAAGAAAATACACTCTTTATGCACAAGTTAAAAAATAAAAAACACATTAAAAGGCGTTTTAAACATGCACCCACTTGTTGCTAAGGACTGTTTGATGAAAACTGCTGATTTCTCAGAATGAGATGCTGTGGTGGTTGCAACTTCAAATTGTTATAACAATAATAAGACCAGTGAACCGATTTAGGTTTTTTGCATCAATTTAAAACTGTGCTCACTACGGTGATATATCTCAAAACGAGTATCAATGTGACTCATTTCAGGAGGTAGGGTCACATATGCCCACTTGGTCTGGTTCAGCAGACGTTAGAAACAGTCATCTCTGATGATGTATGTCCTGCCCTCACTGTGATGTGATCTTGACCTCAGATTAGCAAACCATACTTTTTGCATGACACTCCTGCTCATCACCATACCAAGTTTAGTTAAAATTATGCTAAGGTTCAGCAGTAGTGGGCGGGCTAAAAATTCACTCTAATTTTAAACCTACCATGCAACCTTGAACACAGCAATCTAATCTTTCACAAGACACTCCACCTAATGATGATGTACCACCAAAGTTTGAAGGGTCAGCAGTTCAGACAATTCAACAATAAAGTAGAATATTATTAATAATCACAATAAAGTAGGTAGAGTAAGATTTCGATTTGAGCCATCACTGTGACCTCGGTCTTCAAGACAGCTCACTGCCTGGCCATCCAACACACTGCATACTGCTTCACCCACGTGCGCTTACACACACACACAGGTTGTTACCGGAAGCATAAAAATAACCAATAGTACTTCTGTGTACTGGGTGATCATCCCACCAACACACTGCTTTACACACACACACACAAAAAAACCTGTTGTGCACTCCACTCACATACACACAACCGCAAAGTCTAAATGCAACTGCATCACATCTGTTTCCAAATTTATTCATTTTTTTAGACTGATTTACACTGAACAACAGCAAATATACACTGCACAAAATGGTTTGCCATGAACTATACAGGTGCTGAACTTTGGAACAAGTCATAGCATTCTTCAATTCATAAACCAACAGGAAGTTACATCACGCGTCAAACATGAACAGTTCTATTCCCCGTCTTCACCCAGAGTACCCATACATGTAAATGTATGACACTTCAGTGCAGCCACAATACACAGGCTACAAATCTCATGAATGAACATGAAAACTGGCATCTGTGAGGAAAGCATGCGTGCACGATGTGTGAATATGCACACACACACACATACATATATGCACAGAGTGGCAACTGTCAAATGTTAGAAAACTATACCACAATGAAAACAGCAACATACCTTTTAGAAGTGCAAACTTGTGGGAAGTTGCGCTGGTGTATGGATAAACAAGCATTTCTTTGGAACCGGAACATACCATGTGTCCTCACAAACAGCACTGTGCTAATGCACACAGACTCCCCAAACCATAGGAAAGGGACACACACCAAGCTGTGCAAATTTCATGCCCATATGAAAGCACAGAAGTGAGGGATCTGCTTGCTCACAGCTCACTGTCCACACACTGTGATCACTGTCCCTTTTGGGGTTTGGCCATAGCAGCTCACACATCATGTGCACAGCCAGCCATGTCCAAGCCACTTCCTTCTTTTGGCTTCATCATTCTTCTTGTTGACCATTCACAAACAAGCAAAACTGACACCCCCAAAATGTGCTTTAAATACACAAAGTATACTAATAAAGGTTATGAAAAAAACACCTCCCCGGGCAAAAATGATATAAATTATATGCCCAATGTCAGATATATGGCTACAAAGTGGTTGCAAAAGTTACCCTACAGTCTAATGTCCTTTAAGATCACCTAAAAGATGTATGCCTTTTCTCATTTTGTTTGTTGGTGGGGGGTTTTGTGCGTGTGTGTGTGTGTGTGTGTGGGGGGGGGGGGGTTACTCTTTCAAGAACCAAGATTGGGAACTCCAATTATTGGGTTTGAATCTTTGATGCAGCATTTACAGCAGGTTTTTGTATTTAAAAAAAATAAAGTAACACACACACACCAACTTAAAATATTCACCCAGGTATGGGCATATTTGCAGATTTTCAGTCTATAAACAGATTGTTAATTCTGCCAGCGTGGTCACCAACCAGACGTATACACAGATTGTATAAATACTGGATATCAAGAGGCAGATGCATTGGAATAAAAACTCTGCTGCACACAATCTGACCAAATGTGAGGAAAAAAAAAAAAAAACCGTTTGCAGGGAATATTGCTTACGGGATTCAAATCAAGTTTCAACAGCATATATCACTGCAAGAAAAACTGATAAGTTTCTTTGAATCACACTCAACAGACAGGCACCCTACTTTATCTGCAATAATTGTGTTGCCCCATGCATTGCCACATGAGCGCATAGTGTGGGAAAAGCCTAAGGGAAAGTAATTACCGTGTATCTCCATTTAAACTTTACAACAAAGCCAGGCTCATCAGGACAATGATCCATCTTTATTTCTTTTTGTAAACCAGTTCAGGACTAAGCCTTTTTACACTGAGTGATTTCTGAGGATATGAGTAATTTGTTTAGCATACCTTGTGTAAGCCATGAAACAGCAACCATGACATCACATTAAATATTGCGCTGTGAATCACTGCACATGTGTTTTATATGTAGTTAAATTTATGAACACTAGAGACTACTATTCACAGCTACCTCAACAGTACTGCAGAAACTTTGAAGTGGGAGTCCAAGGCCATCACACCATTCTGAAGGTTGGTTGTCTACCAGAACAGGTATTCTGTCTCCCTTCTTGCTCAGCTGGCATTGAAAATAAAGCGTTCTGTCAGGGCACTATCTCCCTTGTTGCTTTTATCCAAAATACAAGGTTCTCGAAGGCAACCCCCAATTCTGACTGGACCTCAGACCACATATTATCTATAAAATATATGACGTACTGTACTGAAGTACTTTCAGTTTGCAATCTCCTTCTACTTTTAGCATAGTCAATATTTTTTTCTGAACCAAAATCATTTGCTTTCCATAAAATTAAATCAACCCCCCCCAAAAAAAACCCACAAATCAATAGAGTTAAAACTATCACTATCTTGCTCAGTGCACCAGAGTTTGCATATTTTTGGAGGTTAAGACTGGGCTGCATGTCCAAAGGAAGTATTCAGATCTGATCTCAGTACAGGATTTTAATTCATTCTTCATCCCAAACTCCATACCTGAATGACTGAACAGATACTTAGTTCTTTTTGTGTGGCTGACAAAATTAAAATGACAACTTTTTAAATGCTTTCTTTATTGTTGTACTAGTGTTACAACTACTATTTTGCTGCAGTCTGTAATAATTAAGTGGTAATCTGGACAGAAGTCTGATGAAAAACAGGGTCAATAAATGAAAGAATTAAAGACCCAGCCATTTGTACTATGTAGTAACTGCCACAGTTAAAAGTGTCCTGGGACATCATATTATGATTATGGGACTTTCTTGAAGACTCCAAGTCCAAGATACCCACGATTCTCATACAAAGCCAACTTCAGACTTTAAACAATTTTGTCCAATGACTGAACAAACATACACATAGCAAGACTGGCTACTCAGAGCACAGCACTGTAATCTCATAACTTGCTAGGTATCTTATCCATCAACAACTGAAACTAGCGAAAGCACCGACTCTTAACCAGTCCAGTTTGCTCACCCAATTATACAAAACAAAACAAAACACTCTGGGAATTTTTATGATTTTTTGTGCAAGCTTGATGCTCAAAATCAACTGCTGATTGGCAAGCTTATTCCTTGAATTGGCTATCTTGTAGAACTTCGTAATACAAATGTGGCCCATTCTCACCAACTGAGTCTTAACTCGGAGCCAGCTTACTGTGCTACAGGCAAAAGCAGCCAGAGGGGGGTCTATCTGGGTGTTTTCAGATTTTTGTGAAACTAAAGCCTTTAAGCATTCAACTTTGGTGTGTTTGCACTGATATGCTCTGAAAAGTTGAATAAATACGTTTAAAACGTATTTTATTCACCCTACCTGGCATCAGTTTTGCTCACTTTAAACAGAGAGCATGGGATTAAAAACATTAACAAAATAGATTAAAAGTTAACTAATGTTAAAATTTCAAGTCTCTTCATGTGTCCCAATGTTTGATATGTTCCTGTGCCAAAATTGGTACATTTGAACCTCCTGTTGCTAAAGATTAAAGGAAAAACTACTCAAAGAAGGGTGAAAACTTTAAAGCTGATTTTCTCAAAATGACCTCTGCCACACATGCAACCTTCAAAAACATGTCACATCCGATCCACATTTTTTGGAGTAGAAACATGATTTAAGTATCAGAATAATGAGCAGAACCTGCGGATTTGAGACATGCAGATATCTCAAACTGCCAAATTTTAAGTTAAGACTCATTTTGTGAGAACGGGTCACAAATAGGCAACGTGCGTCTATCTTCTTGAAGTACTTAAAGACCAAAACTATACACCCTTGTACTATATAAGCTGTGTCTGGAACTGGAGCTTTTCCCCATCACCATTTCATCAACATTCAAAACTTTCCTAGGAGGTTAACACAGTCTGGCCCAATGATATGTGATGATATTATTCCTTTCCCAGGTTTACACTTTCACATTTAATGGATGGGCAGGTCTAGAAATGAGAACAGATGTCTTTTGAAACCAGTTGTCCAATTTTGTAAAGGACTTAGCTTCCGGGCAGCAACAAAACATTTTACCCTGCAAGAACCCCAGGAACTTAATGTAGCTAAATAACAAACATGAATGAACCCTTTCAGCACGGACCATACAAGCACATTGCGTTTTGCACTGCCCTGACCTAATGGCAGAGGTCCACTGACAATGATACAGACTATCCCAGCAGCTGACCTACTTTCACTATGGTATCCACCTTTTACAGACTGTCACTCAAACATCATTCAATGATTCATCCAATGTTCTTCAGCTTTACACAAGACAGACTTGTACTTGTATAATGTGACATGTTCACAGGAAACGTGCTTCAGATCTTTTACACAAATAAAAAGGCACACATCAAAAAACATACATAAGTAGGCACTGAGATGCAGAACTGAATGAATATGCCATTTGTCACTGACTTTGACCTGCAATACAAAACTAACACTTTTGTCCTCTCAGTCTCGAGCAGTTAAAAGACTTTATGTTGTGTTACTCATGTTCTGTTATGCCCCTGATTCTAAGGTCTGCTCAAGCGTTGATGATTAGAGTACCTAGTGTCTGGTGCTGTAGTGTCACCATAAGGTGAAGTGCTGAAAGGGTTTAAAAAATAAAAGCTACCCACTTTAAACTGTTACAAACTATTAAGTAGCACTAGCACTAGTAGCAGTCAGATCATAGGTTTCCAGCATTGTATCCAACTGGCGAAGAGAAAAAACATCCTTTAGTTTAGATGCATTCAAACATACTTTCATTTTATGTGAACCACACACACAAACGTGGAAACAAACTTTGGATGCATTCAAACATACTTTCATTTTATGCATTCAAACACACTTTCATTTTATGTGAACTACACACACACACTACTGTTACTGTTAACTTATACTCCATGTGACGTCTGTTCAATCTCCTTAATAACAAAACAAACAAAAAAATAAAAAAAGGACAAGTGAACACAAATTCTTTTATGTAATGTTAACCATTTTTTTCCAGAATCACTATTTCCCCAGAGATCAATAATTTCAACCACACAAGCGCCTCTCTCCTTTCTTAAAAAAAGAAGAAGCTAGCTTGATTCTAGTGAATTGGGTATGGCTGTGTGGGGTTCGACCCCAATCAAACGACATCAGCATGCACAGACTGTACAATCAAGGAAAACTGCATTAACAAATGTACACAAACAATCTATCTTTCTTTGCTGCTGTTGAGTAGGCATATTTACTAGTATTACACCTTCCCAAAAGATAGAAAGATGTCATAATGTGTCATTCAAAATCTCCAAGCATTTCCATCTTAAATTTTTTCTTTCCTCTGGTGCCTATGCTAGCATACCCTGTTACTTCTTTGAAAAGAACAACAAGAAATAAACAAACAACTTTTCAGCACAGAACGCACTCAGCAGACTCAGCACTGAACTGATGATGCTAGCCTAGGGGATCTGGTGCTTGGAGACCAAGTGCACGCAAAGTCAGTGTGTATTGCAGTCCTCTTGCAATAACAGATCAAAATCAATTACAAAACTTAAAATGAAGAATTCTGTAAGCGATTTCACTACATCACTGTCTTAATGTTGCCTTCAGCAAGCCAGGCCCGTACCCATGTATTAACCATTTCTTTCCCCAAGGGCAAGACAGCACTGAATAGAAGCACACACACACACAAGATGAAATCTGGGTCCATTTCAACTTCTGCACAACCAGTGCTGACACAGATTTGGGCAGGGGGAAAAATGAGCTTCAGAACAATGGTGTCACAGGTATAAAAAAAAATCTGCTGTCTTTTATGTTGCAGGTCCAAAAATGTTTCTTTTGACACAAACACAAATCTATATTTCTGTACTGAGACAAACAGGAACGATTTCCACTGGCTCTTTGTGAAGCACACCACTAGAAGATAAAATGCACACATGATGAAGGGAAAATCTGTCCATGCCATCAGCAGCGCCAATGAAGGGCAACATGGTAACTGCTAATGTTCACGCAGCTGTAACATTCTCTCCGTTTATGAAGTTGCTGATGAACAGTAACAAACACCCTTGTTTTCGCTTTGTACATGCTGGGTGTTTATAAATGGAAGCTGGGTCCTGTCAGTCCACCATATAAACACTACCGGGAAACACTTCAAGCTCTATGCAGGCAAACCAGGCAACTCCACACTGCTGCAGTTCATGGATGCTTGTCGTCTGTATCAAACACTTGTTTTTATTTTATTATTATAATTATAGTATGATCAGTGCTGAAATGTCACATATGTTTTCAGTCTTCCATCTCCAAGTTCACACTGTCTGTGTCTTATAATCGTAGCCTAAAAATCACATTTGCAGATCCCCCTCTTCCCTGTGGTGGTGAATCAGCTTAGTGTTTCTGTATCACACCTCTTCCACACTGAGATGTGGATCATCTCGAGGCCTTGCTGCGTTCTCCATTCGCTTTCACTTTCTCCTTGGAGGTCTTTGCAGATTTGTCTTTCTTGCCAGTGCGGTTGCGCTGTTTCTGGAACTTGTTTACATAGCCTTCAACCAGCTGTTGGATTTTCTGTGGGTTAATGTCCCCACTCTTGCTGTGACACACCTGCCAGGGAAATCAATCCATGGGTTAGTTACGGCTCATAACAGGTTAAACCAAATGGAACGCTATGTGTAACTAATGTTTGTTGGTATATTCTGTGTGTAGTATCGCAAAAGAGTTAGGATAGCACTAAAATTTATCATTTGAGAGTAACTACTTAAGTCTACAAGTACGAGTCAATGGTATTATTTATTACCAAAGTCTAAGACAAAGTATGTTATGCATTTGAAGCAGTCTACCTGCACGTCACATGATGTGTATTACCAAATTCTCTGTTTATGTGTATGTAAGTCTATTGTATCGGTGTAGCCCCTGAGAAAGATAACACTCCTGAACCCATGAAGTGCAAACAAACAGAAAATAACAACTCTTGTCTAAATGACCGAAGTTAGTACCACATTACCTTTGGCACAGCTTTCCTGAGAATCTCCTTGTACTCATCTTTGGTGATTTTCTTGTGGCTGTAGAATGGGCGGATAGCTTGCTTCACTTCATCCACCACACGCTCCTGTAAGTGAAGCTTCTTCAGGAACTGAAACAACACAGCAACGTTCCCTTTAAGTAATTCAGCAATGTTCCCTTTAAGTAACTGAAACAACACTGCAATGTTCCCTTTAAGTAATTCAGCAATGTTCCCTTTAAGTAACTGAAACAACACAGCAATGTCCACTTTAAGTAACTGAAACAACACAGCAATGTTCCCTTTAAGTAACTAAAACAACACAGCAACGTCTCCTTTTACTCATAAAACTTTACTCATTGCAACACTTCTGTTGCTTTGTTGAGTTGTTATTTTTACACCAACACCAGTAAAAATGCTCCTGGTACTTAATTTCACATTCTGAATACTTCACTACCATTTCTTTTTTAAACTTCCATGACAGACTCAAACTCAAAGTACAAAGTTCAGCCAAGAACCAAAACAAAATCCTATGCAGTCACTGAGTTACAGACAGATCTAGACATATTTAACACACTTAACAGATGGATCTACAAACAAAACAAAAAATCTTTTTGATCGAATTTAGTTTCAAAAATAACCAGTTGTAATTTTTTTTAATTGGACTGCCATGCTGATGGATATTTGTCACACATCAGTGGTATGTATAACTGTAAGGCATGGGTATGCAGAATGAGAATGACATAAACAGTTGCAATCACTGTTTAATATTAAAGCAAAACCATGCGCAGTGCATGAAATAAAAAAAGTTAACATACATTTCAAAATGAAGCACTGAACAAAATATTTTTTTTAAATGGGGGAGGGGAATTGGACAGAGAAAGAATAAAACTATTAAGAGAAGAAACAGTATGAAGAAAAACATGACACCTACCTTTTCTTTATTAGTGAGCTCAACAGCGGAGGTGGGCATATCATCCACTGGCTGAGACGTCAGTCTTTTGATGGCGTTGCTAAGAGCCTTGAGGTCAATGTGTGGCAGAGTTTTTGAGTTCTTTCCTTTGTCACTGGGATCCATGTCGGAGAGATCAGGTGGAGTGGGCAGCTCCAGCTCACAGTCATCATCCAACGGAGACATGTCCATGTCCATCACCTCTGTGGAGTCTTCCGATGGTTCCAGATCAGCAGCAGGAGCAGTGCCACGATTCCTGCCGGGCAGTTTGGCAGGAGGTCCAGGGGGCAGCGGGACTTTGAACACAGATGGTGGCGGCATACGACCTGGCTCCCTAACCACATTGCTGTCTTTCATGACGGTGAGTAGGTTCTGCGCCACCACCAGGTTGGCCAGAGTTTTGTCAAACTTGGCATCCTTCAGCTGCTCCTCTTTTCCATCCCTGTCGGGTATGGGAGGGTGTGGAAAGACTGGCACACCTGATGGTGGGGCTGGAGGGGCAGGAGGAGCAGGCATGCTGGACATTTCTGGCACACCAGAGGACACAGACACTGGGAACTGACCCAAAGAAGCTGGGGGGCCATCTTCAAACCCGCCATTCAGCTGACCTGGGAAGCCTTGGGGAGGGGGAGGGGGCCCAGGAGGAAGGCGCTGACCAAACTGGTTCTGAAGGGGAATGGGCCCACCCATCTGCCAGCGGAACCTTGGGGGCAATGGTGGAGCTGGCAACTGCTGGGAGAAAGGGCCATTGGTAAATGGTGGGCGACTGACGAGGACAGGGTTGATCAGCAGTTGACGGTGAGGGCTGAACGTCACAGATGGCAGGGGTACACGCTGAGGGGGAGCTCCCAGCAAGCTGCCTTCCCCTGGGGCAGGTATCACAAATGTTCCATCACCCAGCAGCTGCCCAGGGGGCTGGGGGCCTACCATCAAGTCCGGGTGTGGGGGTGGATGACTGGGGCCTCCGGGAAACATCACTCTTTCTGCCTCCTCATCTGTAGGGTGAGCTGGGTCATACACTGACTCTTCGAGCATAGCTTTCCTTCTGATAGGTGTGGGCAGCAAGCCCTCCCCAGACCCAGGCTTGGGCAGCAAACCTTCAGGTTTCTTGGCAGGCGGAGGAGGGAGCTCTGCAGGCTCAGGAGGGTTCTCCTCAGGCTCTTCCTCGGGAACTGGAGGCTGTGGGGGGTCTTCAGCAGGGGGGGGTTCATGCTCTTCAGGGATGGGTATGTCTTCAGGTTGTACTTCTTCAGCCTCTTTTTCTGCCGACTCCACCTGCTCCTCCTCTTCCCCTCGGTCCACCAGGACCACCTGGCGTTCAACCGCCTCTTCTTCCTCCTCTTCTTCTTCCTCCTTGCTCTCCTCTTCAGCTTCCTGCGCTGGGGACTGTCCTGGGGTGGGTGTGTCTGAGGGGTCTTTCTGGAACGTGTCACTGGGGCTCCACGTGGGAGCATGTTTTCTGCTGCTTCTCTCACTTTCAACCAGAGGGGATTCCTCACGTCTGGACTCCTCGTGCCGACGATAGTGACGACCCTTGCGCCGACTGTGTTCTGTTACTTCCCGCTCGGAGCGATCTTCACGATTCTCCTTGTTCCAAATGTCTTCTGAGTGGTGTCTGGGGCTGTGGGAACGCGATCTAGTCCTGCGCCGTCGCTCATGACTGCGATCACGTCGTCTCTTTTTGTGTGATGACCTCTCTCGTTCCCTTTCCCGCTCTACTGACCTGTCACGCTCCCTGGACCTGTCTCTGTGACGCCGACGCCGGGAAGATCGCTCTGATCGCTCTCGAGAGCGAGACCTAGATCGGGACCTTTTGCTACGCCTTCTTTCCCTGGAACGACTGCGTGATCGATGATGTCGCCTTCGAGAGGAACGATCAGATGATCGTCTGTCTGATTCTGATCGTCTATCAGACTCTGATCGTCTGTCAGATTCTAATCGTCTTTCTTCTCCTCGACCATGGGAGTCTCTGTCATGGCGGCGTCGACGTCTATCAGAATCGTCTCTGTCACGACCTTCCTCACGAATGACTATACGCAAATCATGACCATCCTGCTCTACCATCCGTTTCTTTTTGGGAATTCGAGGCAGCTCAGATACTGGCACTTTTGGACCCCGACTACTTCTCCTCGGCACATCATCATCATCGTCATCATCATCAACAATAAGAGTGTCAACCGGTTCCTGGGGCGGGCACTCGATAATTTGAACATCATCTTCACTGTCATCTTCCTTGGCCTGTACTGTTCTGGAGTCACCCTCTCCACCATCCTTCTCCATGCTGGCTCGCTGGATGACTCGGGTAACACCTAAAGCAGGACTTCCTTTGGAGGCTGTCTCAAATGAGCCAAGCCTTGGTTCAGACACATCCTCCTTCTCGTCCAAGTCCACATTGGTCTCCATGATGTCAATACCATCTTCCACAGCTGCCGAGTTTGAATTTTCATCAGGGCTTCCCTGAGACGTGTTTTCTCCATCTGACCGGTCTTGTTCACTCCTTCCATCATCTCCATCATCACTGTTCTCTTCATCTAACACTTTAGCTGACGATTCTTTGCCTTTGTCATTGTGATTATTGTCATCGGCTGCAGGGCTAGAGTCATACTCGGGAGAAAGGTTACTGTCACTACTCCTTTCCTTGTCCTCATCAGCAGCTGCCTCATTTTCATCACCACTGGAGTCCTCTTTGCTGACATTTCCTTTGTCAGCAGCATCATCATCTCGAATCTCCAGGTCATTGTCAGCAGAGAGCTGTAGCACATCTGATGTATCCCCTCCTAAAAACAGATGTCACAAATAGTGCATCAGTAACTATACGCTGGACGCTAGAAATTTCTTTCCAGCTCCAAAAGTGAAAAGTTTACAAAATGACATTATGGAGGAAAACTGACATAATATAAATAATACAACAAAGCTGATCCATTAAGCAATTAATTATTTTTTTTACTGCTTGCAAATTTGGGTATCACATACACACAAAAATCTCTTTTTGAATTTAAATGTCATAATCATATGCTAAATTATAAGAAATTCATGGCAACAGCAGTTTCAAGATTTTCCAGAAGTAAGGAAGCAGCAACCCCACGGTCATTTTTAGATACCTGCATGTGGAAAATAACCCAAATGAAACTGAAAGCAAGATATATGTATTATTATGCACATGTGAAAAATAAATGCAAAATGATTATATTTACCCTGATTGTCACCTGGCTCAGATGCTGGAGACTGCAGACCAGGGCTGGATGACTCTTCCCGCACCTCTCCCTCCTCCTCTTCTCTTGGAGACGCAGCCTCTTTCCCTTCCTCTGCAGGACACAACTCCTCTTCCTCTTCTCTGGGTAAGGCAGCATCATCCTTCCCTTGCGAGGTCGACACTTCCCCTCGATCCTCTCTGGGAGATGCAGTCTCTTCTTTCTCTCTGGCAACAGAAGCGTCACCCCCACCGCTGATTTGTTCTGTTTGTTCTTCGTCCGACCGCTCTTCTCCTTCCTCCTCCTCTAATTCTCGATCACCTGCCTCTTGGCTGTAGTCCTGGGGGTTGGCATTGTCCAGGAAAGTGTCCGTCATTTCAAACTGACTTGCAGGCTCTTGGCTGCTGGCCGGGCCTTGTGAATTCTCATCACCATCTTCTTCCCCTGATTTGTCTTTTCCTTCAACATCACTCCTCTCCTGGTTTTGCGCCTCACCGTCTCCCTTTTCCTCCTCCCTAGCTTCTTCCTTTTCCTCTCCTTCTTCTCCAGGCTCTTCTTGAATGACTAGTCTGTTTTCTGCATCACTATCATCATTGTCATCATCATCATCCACTTCCAACACTCCCACTGGATTATCTTCAGCACTTCCACCTGCATCCTGTTCTGGCACAGAGTTGTCATCAGGTTCCGATCTATCTCTCCTACTTACTATGTCTTCTAGATAGTCAATATCATCTGTGGGGCTGGTCGGGGAGTACCGGTTGGGAGTTCCAGATCTTCCTATATGAAAAGAGTCCTCAGGGGAGTTCTCCGTTGGGTTTGTGGGAGAGTACTGGCTGCCAAAATCCAGTTCATTCTGACTACCACCATGTGTGTGTCCAACACCCTCCTCAGAGCGAACTTCCAAATCAACGTCCATCCTGGCATCATCAGGAGAGCTGGAATAATCTTGACTGCTTGCCATTGCACAAGTTTGTTTCAGGTCACAAAGTGGTCAAGCACACCAGTCCACACCTGGGTGTCACCACTTGATGGCAGAGTTAATCTGTCTTTGGGGGGAGCCCCACAGATCTGGAAAAAAAAGAAAAAAATATCAGATATTGCGACAATGTTGATTTAGCACTTAAGTATGCAAAAGAAAAACATAGCACACAAAAGAAAAACTGACTGAACATCTCAGATCTGGCTTCTACTTGTGAGGTATCATTCTTTATTCACTTCTTGTTTGTCCTTATTCAAAACTGCAAAGTTATCAAATCAAATTGGTTCAGGTATTTCAAAGACAACCTTCTGTTGTTAGAACCAAAATTTGTTTGCTGCTTCAAAAAGGCAAGATACTGTGAAACTGTTAAAACCTGTAGAGATGATAACTGTCAGCTGGAAACTACATTATGTTGGTAAACACTTCCTGGAAATACTGCAATGTATCTTCAGGTATTTAAAGTGCACTGTCTAACTTAGTAACCGATTTATATTTTCTTCTGTGTGCAGCTTTGCCTGAGTTTTTTTCCTTCTATTAAAAGTGTTGTGTGCAGGAATGACCTTGTCTTTTACATGCCAACCTTGTTAGATCTGAACTCAATTTGACACTTAAGTATGCAAAAAAAGAAATAACTTTCCAGGTAACAGTGGTCCTTCTACACTTGCATGCTCGAATGCATGTCCATGAATGACAGAATAACAATTGTCACAGCAGACCACAATAATTACTTTCCTATGCATACAACTGACAGGAGAAGAAAAAAAGAACAGTGTGAATGACAATGTCAACATGACCTGCCCAAGTCAAACAAAATTAGGTCAAATTAGTTGTTACTTAGACAACAGTTTCTGCTGGCTTTCTTAGTCTTTTTTGTTTTTAATGTAGTTTTTTGTTTGTTTTCTTGTTTGTTTGTTTCTTTCTTTTTTTTAAGTTGCATTTTGGTTTTAACATCATAATCAGCAGTATGGTCTTGGACAGAAATAAAGCCATGGGTTACCTATCTCTCTAAAGTTCTATTTACTGTCTATGAGCATAAATTCTAATAAAACAGGAGGGTTACTGTTGTTTATAAAAACAATTATTGATTGTTCTTTTGGTTTGCACATGACTGTGTATGTGTATGCACCAGCCTGCACTGTGACCAAAAAAAGAACTTGTCAAGAAAACACGACTTTCACCTATGTTAGTACTGTTACCCAGATGTGATCTCTAAATTCTACCATGATCACCAGAACTGGTATGAATAAGTGAAGCTCAATACAGTTTATTTTAATTTCATATGATCAACTGTAGATGATCGATTAAAGTCTGAGTGATCCCATTTGAACAGCAAAGACTTATGCTAAGGGTATCAATTAATTCTCTAGTCTTCCAATGACCCTGCGTGCTTGACAGGACATTACAATTCATTTACCAAGTCAATGTTTCAGGGCTTTCCTTGCAGCAGGAAGCATGTAATATACTGTACAAAGCTAACTGGATAGAAAGAGAATTTGCACTTTGCAGAGAAATAGAATTTTCAGTTTCAAATGTTTGAAAGTGCGCTAACCTTGAAATAAGATCAAGGTCATCAAAACTAGTATAAATGAGTGAAGTTCTGATAGTACTACAAACACACAAAGTTTAGCACTGGTGTACTTAAAATTATACGTAAAGTTTTAGAAAAGTTCATAAAAGATGTGAGGAAAAAAAATCACTCAATATTATTTCCTTATAAGCATCTTGAACTTTGTATCAATTTTTTTTAAACTGCAAATTATTTCAGAAGAAACTTCTGTCAAAACAACATTTGAAAATTGTCCTTAACATAAGGAACTGTCTGTGCCATATACTACATAAATTCATGGTCTGGCAACAACTCAAGGTTCCTGAGTCAGACAGATTAAACCTAAAGACATGAAAAAAGTGGTTTTAACAAAGGGGTGGCGTTTGGTACGCAGTTCATTAACACAGAAATATGAACAAGATATAGTGGAAATGTGGTCTCAAAGCAGGGGTGGTCCTTCAGAAGGGGTTCCACAAGAAGCTGAGAAACTTGAAGGATTCTAGGAAAATCTCATTCTTGTAACCAACAGCTTTTTTCTCTATTTGCTCTCACAATCCCCCCCCCCCCCCCCCCCCCCCCCCCCGGTGTGTCCCCTAAATACCCTAATACTATAACTAAAATGGAGACAACTGCCAGATTCCGAAAACAGATCAAAGCATCAAATAAATTGAAAAAATGTTCCATTACAAGGCACAGTATGTGCCACTGTTTCCAGTTTTGTCTTATCTGAGTAAACCATTTGTCCTGTCTACTGAAAGGAAAGAGGAAAGCAAGGAAAAAAGTATTCACTTCAAACCAGTTCTACATTTCGATCTTTGAACACCATATTAACACACTTCCATCTAGGCAGTACATATCTTTTTTTCTTTCTTTTTTAATGGCACTTTCAACTTTCGTTCAATTTACAGTCATCTCCTATGGAACAATTGCCACGAACTGCTCTTTCATAAAGCTTGTCAAGGAGTCTGTTGTCACAGACAAAAAATTGTCCAAAGGACCCATCTAATTCATAATGAGTTCAACAGCAACAGTTCTGATCAACAAAGCTCTCTCCTTTGCTCAGAAAAAGGAGTAGAAAAAACCCCAGTAGACTAGCTTCACAAAGACAATGTTTACTGTGTTGTTATAGGGGTACATTCCTCTGAATCTTTCACTGACCTATTCCACAGAACATTTCATCCCTCATCGAGAATGGAGGGGGAAAAAGGAAAGAAAAAGAACAAAGCAGCAGTAGTTTCACTGAAAGTCCAATCTCACACCCATACACTTGCTCCTCAGTACAATTGCTCTCCTCCTACTCAGTCCCCTTATCCACATGTTCTCTTCAAAATATTCATTTGGTTTTCTGCGTACCAACCCTCTTTTTGCTCTAAACAAGAAGCATTTTCATTCGACATTTTGCAAAGTTCTCTTCATAATTTAGCATTATTATTTTCTTCACTAATTTTTGCAGTACATTTTTTGTTGTTGTTGAATTTGGATTCTCAATTACCTAATTAAACCACATAATGAAAGTACAAGTGTTTAAACAAGTTACAATGTGAGAGATGCAAGGACACAAAAATTTGAAATAGGACCACTATGCCAAACATGTCTGACCAGGAGAGTAATTTGTTGTTAAACATTTTTTTTAATAAAGTAATTGGATTCTCAATTACCTAACTACACCAAATAATGAAAGTACAAAGGTGTTTAAACAGGTTACAATGTGAGATATGCTACAGAAAGAGGATGCAAATATTTGAAATGGGACCACTATGCCAAACATGACTGACCACCTTTCTACTTCATTCTGTTATCAGTGACTGAAACTTTCTTACTTGTTAGCCTGCTTTATTTCAGCAGTGATCAGTAAGGTGTATTTTCTAGACTTTTAACATGATCCATAAACCGACTTTCTGCATTTGTTTGAGCTTCATTCCTTGTTTTCAAGTTGCTGCTGTTTAGTCTTCTTCTTCTGCTGGTTTAGTTGCAACAGAGATCATTTCATCACTGACGCAAAATGTTACTTCTAATTTTCCAGAATGGAGAAGAAAAAAATTGTAGAGAATTTTTTTAGACAACTATTTGGCCCAAAGGAAAATTAACTAACTTGTGCTAACCCAAGTCCTATTTTGTGTGTGTATGTGGCAGGGGGCAGCCTAATTATTTGAATACACTGCTATACAAAATGTGTAAATTGAATGAATACTTCATCTGAAACAAATGGTTTCTCTTGCAGATCAAACAGAAATGGGGGGGGGGGGGGGGGGGGTGCCTTCGGTACAAAGGAAAAGACCTTTGCTTTTTCTGTTCCATTCCAGTATTTTATTATCAGTTACAGAGAAAGGGTTATAGTTGCCAAACAGGGCATTCGCCTAAATCTGAGTATAAAATACTCAGCTGTGAATTCGTTTTCATACCATCTATTCTACAGTTCACCGGAACAGGGTGATCTTTTTATGTTGCAAAACAGATTCTTCAACTTATACCACAGTACTACCCCTAAGAATGAAGCAACTATATAGGCTTATTTCTGATGGTTTGCTTTGAACAATGCCAGTGGGTATATTTTCCACGGTGTGATTCAAGTCAGAGAGGAAAAAAAGGATCAGCTGTGTCTGCTAAAGCATACCGAACATTTCACTGTGTTTTCACAGCTCATTGCTTTGCATCAACATTTTAGGATAATAATAATCATATTCCCAAAATGATGGGAAACAATTCTGTCTGCAGGAACCTTGTTCTGACCTGTATTAACATTCTGATCACCTGGTCTTCAGAGTCTGCGACCTCACTCTTCTGCCATCCCAGTATTGTTTTATTTTTGCTTGTTTTTTCTTCAGTTGGTTTTAGTTTTAAGTTCACTTTCTAAACTTTTTAGTATAGCAAAACCTGCATTCAACTCTCTAGGACTCATTTTTCAGAAGCTATGAAATCAAACCAAAAACCAATTAAGCAATGCCTAGCACTGGCACTAATAATGGGTAGCATGCTCGTAGCTTGTTAGTGTTAAATGTTGTTACAAAAACCCATGAAACTACTTCCAAACTAACAGGATTCACATCAATCCCTGTTCTTCCACTCTCAGGTTGCGTTTTTCATTTTAAAAATCTCCTTTAGTTTTTAGAAGTTTCAGATAAAAACAACCCACCATACCAGACAGGTTGATCTGATTAAACTGTATTTACTGTTCTGCTATAGCCTTTTAATCTTTGGTAACTGGCTTCTATCTGTGACTGCCTCATTAGTCATTCAACAGCAAAATGTAAAAAGAGGACTACACCAGTCTCCAAAATGGTATGTACCGAACAAAGAGATGAAAAATCACAAAACTGTCTCTGCTTTTATTTATTCTGTGAAAACCACAGTTTCATACACAACTCCATTGCATGAAATTTCACATCTTCATTAAGGGAATGTTTACTTCAATCATTCTAACTTTTACAATATTGGTCAAAAACAAAAAAAACACTTCCATTTCAGAACACAGTATACTGCAATCTTACACATTACACTGGAATTTACACCATGACAACCATTATCACTCCCCAATTCACGGTCATCCCAAACCGACATGGTCAAAACTAAAGAAGTCACAGTCATGGAGTGGCTGGCTACATGTGAGAACACTAAATGCACACACACCAAAGCCAATACTTGAAAAACATTTAATCAACAATAACGCATGCGTCTTGAGTAAAGAATACAAAATCCAGCGTGTGTAACAAGCACAATGAAAAAAAGTACAATTGGAGAACAAAGGAAAACAAAGTGGCTATTACTTACTAGTTTGTTCTAGACTTTTCTCTCGTCAATCGCCATGCTTTCTGTTGCCAAATATGGGAAAATTCAACTTCATCAGCTGCACCGAAAGTCTCAGTCCGCAAACCGGATGACCTACATTGGCGGGCGGCTGAAACGCGGAGCAGGCCCCAATGTCCAAACGAGTCTGCAAAAGGAAAGCAATGCTGGCAGGGGTAGCTTGACCCCATGCAGCGAAATGTACCCTAGAACTCGTTTGAACATCGGGAACCTCTGAAAGGCAGATCAGTTACTTAGAAACAGGAGCAAAATATCAATTACGATGACATTTCAAAGATGTAATAATTATTCATCAATCATGAGTTGAGAAGTCTAGACACAAACTAATAGTAAGCAGAATAGCCACAATATTTTCTGTCAAACAGTGACAACTGCACAACTTATGATTATCAAAGTTAACTTTCATATATTTCAATGTTCAGCTGCTGACAACAAATCTGGAAGAGAGGACAATACTTTTCCATTCTGAAAATGAAAAGCACGCTGGTGAAACCACTTGATAAAAACCAGATATCAAGGCAATGCAGGCAGACCCCCAGTTTGATTGTTGACTTTGCACAGTTGCCGCTGAACACAGGCATTCATGATTCATTGATCCATTTTTCTTCTTCATCAAACCAAGCACACCATTTTTGAAAGCTGGATTTTCACGAGAAAATGAAGCCTTTGGCATGGTATTGGCCATTGGTAAGATCCCACAACAGTTGAAAAGCAAAGAAACTAGTCTCAAACTGCGACAAACGTCTGAAAGTAGAAGTTAAACAGGGATTGGCTTGGGCATCGGTAGGTTAAAATCTGAAATGACTGATGATATATTACAGTAGAGGTGGTTATGGCATGAATGACTTCAGTGAGGCTGGCACTCACAGTCCAAAATGATGGCATAGCACAGCATTATAGAGTAACCAAAGATATTTATATTTAGTGTTTGTAATTTTATCATAATCAAACATACACTGAACATCTAAACAGCAAATCTGATCATCTCTCATGACCTGTCAAAAACATGGCTTGGCATTTGCAAATCACAGACTGCATGGTAATTAGTAGTTTCAGTTGCAGCAGCTTGCCAGTAGCCGATGCAACTTGTAGCATTTGTCTTTCATTTTCTATTTCCTGTCAAGATCTATGTTACAGTTTTACACTACAAACAATAATATCCACTTGCATGGTCCCACTCAAGGACTTCTGTGCATGTCATTACAATGGTTCCACAATGGTTATAGCAGTTCCTCAAAAACACCCCTCACAACTGATAAAAGGGATGGATAAAAGATTTTTTTTAAATCTAAACTAAACCCTTTGCAAGGCCTCCATACAGCTTGAGTCTCTCCATATGGTGTAACCGCTCACAATCTGGAGCATGTTGTTTAGTAACTTGTAAGGTTCCATTTTTGTTTCGTTTATGATTTATCTCTGACTGAGAGAAAGACCCTTAAGCTTGAGATAATGTGTCAAAGAAAAAGGCAACAAGTTCTCTAAACACATGAATTTCTGTACCCTTAAAATGTATTTAAGTTAAATACACTGACAAAATAATCGACCTGATGATTGTAGTCTCCACAGAAGAATAGTGTTCATTCTGCAATGGAGAAAGAGAGTGGGAGAGAGAGAGAGGGTGTGTGTGTGTGTGTGCGTGCACGCATCTATGCAACTCTAGTCTGCATGCAGTTATGGCACATTTTGCGTGATAATCAAGTTCTGACATGATCTTGGTGTAGTGCTAGACATGATCTTGGTGTAGTGTTAGAAATGACATTAAACAATGCTAAATTTTGGACCAGTTGAATTCTAAAAAAAAATTAGCAGAACAAAAAATGACCATTTCCTTGCTGAACTGGTCAGGTGACCTACTGTTACAACTGTACACAAATCCTGAGCCAATCCATGTCAAGATACATTCAAAACACTAAGATTAAGATGATAAGAAAGAGCCAGGATCCTTAGTAACCAATGGTATGATGATGATGCCGGCTACAAGACATTCTGCAGCATGTATTATTTATAACATGACAGTACCTGATTACAGTGACAGTAATTATACTAAAAATCATTCTGTTCATTTACTACTTTGCACAACTATAAGTCTTATTTCCAAGATGAAATCTAAGGCTAAATAAGACTGGAAGTGCTTTAGTGATACTAAAAAATATACCATTCATTTACTACCTTGTACAACTGCAAGTCTCATTTCTGCTATGACTAAATAAGACCAAGCCTTTTTGTCTTACTCAGTTACTGCTAATGTTAATGTTACTTGTTCTATAAAAAAATAAATCCCTAACACAGTAACGCATCACTTTCATGACCATCAAACCCAATATGAACACCTGACCAATACAGGTTATCATCAGAATTTCAAAGATCTGAACTTGTCAAACATCCACCATTGCCGTTTGAACATTGTTCACTTGTTGTATCTGTTTCATTTTGCTGTTCAAATAAGATTTGGAGATAGCAGTTCTAATGAAAAATTACAGTCAAAAGTTGAAGCACCAAGGTCATGACTGTCAGTGTCTGCAATGGTAACAATCATACAGAGTCTGAACTCCACTGGTTACAAACTTGTCAAGGAAATAACTTGAACTCAGTTCAACCTTTCCAAAGGCAATGCCACTGTAAATGTGATCTTTAAATTTGATCAAGGCCACCAGAACTGGTATCAATTGTACTAAGACAGAGTAAACTGAGTAATGCACATTTTTTTTTTTAACCATCAGCCAAAGTTCTCACTTCAAACTACTCTCACAGAGAGATCCAAAGCTGTTTCCCCATTTCTGCAGAGTTTAGAACTATAAAGTATTTCTATACAATAAGCATTACCTACATTTGACCACTGACTCCCTGAGAAAGCCAGTTTGTGCCCCAGTGGGCAGTAAGAAATTGTAAGAACCAGGAAGATCCCGACAGTATTTTCTACCAATTGCTAGTTGTCAGACTCAGAGTTAATACATTATATTAATTTCATTATTTCATTATTTTATTTTTATAGATATCAAGTCATTACTCATACTGATTTCTTTTTTTCACTATTATAATTATGCAGTATTACTATTCAGTATTAGTATTACAGTTTGGCTATTATATTATTAGGACAAACTTCCAGTCAAACTACATTATTGCAAAAGAATCAGCAGTTCAGAAGAAACAGAAACAGTCATATTTTTATTTATGTATTTTGTGAGCCCTCACTGACACTGTGCCCCTGACAAGGAACACAGCAACTAATCTTTTTGCCAACACTGACACTTCAGCTCATGATGATGCATTAACATACCAAGTTTGGTTACACAATATTCAGCAGCTCAACAGACCAGTACATACACCTGTTACTCTGTGCACCATAAAAAATGTATAATAATTAATATTCACACTGACATGATTTTTTTTAATGAAAAGCATAAAAAATAATTTTACTGAGACTAAACCATCTGCTAAACCTAATTAGTTCCACTGTAGTAATAGCTACATAATTACAAATCAAACAGTGTTACCCAGTCTCTGTTGTGTGCCTAGTGATATGAAACTGCAAGTCACTATAAATACAAGTCTGTATCATGCTAATGGCTTGCACTTGGTCTGATTATCATAACAGCACTACACCACACACCTAGTTTGGTTGCAAAGAGATCAGTGGTACTGGCACGGATTATTTTTTTTTTAAATTATAGAAATTTAGACCAAATTTTTTGAAAAATTATGATTAAATTTAGATTAAATGAGGTCTTGAACCATTACTGTAACCTTGACCATGACCACAGGAATCTTGACTCTCCACAAGACAATAATAATGATGATGCACCATAAAACTTATTAAAACTAGTCTGTTTGCAAAATGGTCTACAATTCAGCAGTTATGAACTGTGACAAAAATTATAGAGTCTTATTTTGACCCTGCATGCCATCACTCTAGTCACTGTGAGTTGGTCACTTTCAAGGTCATCTCAAAGACAATGAATCAACCTTTTCAAATGACACTCATGATGACTGATGCATTGCTAAACATGTACACCAAGTTTGGTTACAAAAGAGTCAGTTTAAAAGGCTGACTGGGCTCAAAGCACAAACTACCAATTCAGAAGATAACGAGCTGAATAATTACTGAAATTTGGAGCAGTTGCTGTGACCCTGACCTATAGTATAACTCAATGAACCAGGGGTTGCACTCATTGCAAAATTGTGCGTAAGTATTGCATGTTTTAGGTGCCATATGCTTTTTAGCCACATCCCTGCATCTGTATGCAAAATGGCTGAACACCAATTTATGGCTCAGTGGTAGCAAACTATCACCTCAACCATGGCCCCACACTCCTGGCACACACTGCAAGTTAGTCAATGAAGGGCAGAATTTTGGACAACAATGAACTGAATGCATAATTTACCATCATTTTCTGAGTATACAGTAATACCACCAACCTGATCCCTATGCCTTATAAGTAGCACCTTGTCAGTGAATAAAATATGCATACTTTTTTGAAGAATGATGATTAATTTGAGGCTGAACTGTAACGAACACACATCTGGAAGAATGGTCTCCATATCCAGACTGAAACACAAATCTCATACCTGGCCTTGCCAAACTGATCAGTGATATTTTCTGGTCAACTGATTGAAGATATGATCTCAGAAATGGGATTTGCTAGAACAACCCAATATGCCTAGGCATACTGTATCCAGCTCACGATCAGTCACCACCATACTAACTACTAAGCTTGGTTTGCAAAAGGCTGAGATGCTCAGATAATCTGGACAAAACCAAGCAAACAAATGAACATTGTGATTCCAATGCCTATAGTTATACATCCCCAAACTTGGTGATGGGGGTATAGTGAAAATTCCATTACAAACAACACTCCCTTTTAACTATGGAAAATATGCCTGTCACTTGACTCAGTGTCATTATGTCAAAGTCTGTACCCAAGTGCAAAAGCTTTCATAATGGCCTGAAGCTCAACAACTTAATCTCTTTCAACGGCACTGGGCACTGTCAGTGTCACAGGCAAATATAGCTTAATATGTTTACAAAGCATGTCTGGGACAGTGGGTATGTTTACAGAGGCCACGTGGATAAGATTAAGACGGTACGAAGGAAAAAAAGTTTGATGACACTAAAGACTGAACCTGCGGCCCCAAGACCTGCCACCATCACTCATATAGCCTGCTCATGGTCATATACAGCAGTGACATTCAAATCCCCATATTCTGCACTTTACTGCTTTCGGTAACAAAAGAACAATATTTTGAATTTAAAGAGTTAAGACTGAATTATTATTCTCAACTTTATGACCAGAATAAAAAATAAATAAACGCGATTACTGTCTACATTTATGTAAACCATACAATTTGTCTTCATTTAATAAAAATAAAAATTCTTATTGTTAAGTGTTATTGTGTTACCACTAACAGCAGCAGTTAATTGTTTTTAGTCTAACATAATTATGATTGCATGTGCAAATTTTATTTGTTATTTTTTTAATGAATCATCAGTAGCACATGACAACCATAAAACAAACCAAGAAGCAAGTGCCAAATCAGACCAAAATTTGCAATATTTTAGTGCCTGCTTAAAGTTGAAATGTCCAGGACTATGTACATAAACTAACAAAGCTCAAAGGAGGTAATCCATTCCCAGTGACCAGAAAGGATAATGAAGTACAACTCAAGTCAACAAACTGAACAATAACCAGAATCAAGACACCATAAACTGATAAAGCAAAAAATTCAACTTGTATTAAACCTAAAAATAAAAACATGTTGAACATGTCTATTCATATTTTTCGGTGTATTTAAGAATTCAGATTTTTCTTCTTCTGAACTTTGTTGTTTAAAAAAACAACCTAAAATACTACCAAAAGTAGCATTACTTCTCCTAATAAGTAGTATTGTTTTAGTATACCTAAACATATAACTAGTATAAGGCAACTCTTGTTCATGACCCAAGCTCATACATTAATCGTATACAGGTGCTGATATCAAATGTCCCCCAAACTTATTTATTTATTTTGGTGTTGAAAATTTTACTATAGGATTAGGAATGAGCAGTCATTGAGTACAAAACTGAAAATACATATGTTTTAGACAGCTGTTCTTTATGTGTTATACCTGCTTCTGTTTTTAATGTGTTCAACTTAATTTAACTAAATTGCTAATGTGGCAGAGCTGGTGTGAACGAAGAAATATTTCTGTTTAATTGTTATGATTGCAACGGACAATAAAGTATTTTGAACTTGAACTGAACTGAACTTGCCTGCCTGTCAATGCCACAATGGCTACACATTACAACACTTTCAAAAGCTAATGCTGGACTGGTCCCTGTAGTGTTACACACAAAAGATTAACAGCCAAAGGCAACCTGCCCATTCTCTATCTGTCCCCCACTTTTTCTGTTCACCTCCCTGGCTTCACAGTGACAGTCGCAACTTCCTGGAAAACAAAGGTCCAGATTTTGTTTGTTGGTCATGCAGGTGCCCCCCCCCACCCCCCCCAATGGCATATGACTTGCAACAGATCAATGACTGAATAAATCCTGGTACCATCTCCTTCCTCTTCGAACTACCTGCTCATCCACCGCCTCATGTTGCATCCCCCCCCCCCCCCTTTACTCTGCCAGCAAGTACACTAGTTGGTATTACTAGTAATAATACATCTCTCTCAATCATGCATGGAGAAAGTTACACCCCCCCCCCCCATTTTTTTTTAAAGGTTCTCATTGGTCAGTTCAGAAACTAATGCAAACTCTACCTCCAATTTCAAAGTCAAACTCTCTCTCTCATGGGCTTATCAATTGACACCAGTGTCTCTCTCCTTCCTCTGATCATAAAAGCAATGACTGCTGACCTCTGACATGAGACTAAGAGAACAGGACATGCGCCTAGCAAATGCTGGTTGTGCTGACCACTATTGACTGAGTCTATTCACATGGACAGCATTCCACAATACATATTGAGCCATATTAAACGATTTGGTTGGGGAACAAATTACCTCACCATTCATGTCCAAATCAGAAAATTGATACTTGTAGTTGTACACAAAAATGAAGAATGACTAAATTCACAGCTTCTCCATAATGAGTCTCATAGCGGCAGTCTTAGTCTTAGCACTGGGTCGTTCTGCACGTGGGTAACTAGATCTATGGCACCAAAGGAACGTCATACTTTATTCAACACACTGTATAATTGGATCTCAGGGAGAGCAATCTAATAAAACTCTAGCTGGCCCAAAGAAGCTTGTAAGGCAGGCTGGACAACATTAGCGACACGCAAGATGTACGGTTAACAAGTACACTTGCACGAATCGACGAGATCCGTCAGTCACCCAGTCGGCCATTGGACGCAACGGCGCCCTGCTAAACGATGACACAAAGCTTACTTGCCGGCACATGTAGCTCTCTTCATGACAAGTAATGCCAAAATCAAAACCCAAGCGTACACACCAGCTTTCACAATAAAATCTACCACACACAGAATCTTGTCCAGATATTCTTTGAACTGTACAGGTGCGCGATTCGGCCATTGCGTTTGCAGAGGAAATCTGGGCCGAGTCAAATATTTTTCTTTGCACAATAATTACGTAAAACCAGTACGCTCGTACTTTGTAAGTAAACTGTTTTATACCTTGTGCTACTTTCCGACTTGTAGACTGATTGTCGTGTATTTCACTACACCTCACAGTTCTTCAACAAGCCATTTTTGTCAAGGAATAGTCTTCAAGTACGCCATGATGCTGAATCGGCCATACTCCAAGCCCAAAGCCCGGATGTTGCAACAAAAGCAATGAGGTTTAGTTTCGAACTCTTTTTTTTCAACGGTCAAAAAGGACGAAAAGTCGATTACTAAATTTCTCTAATTTAATTTGATACGGTGATATGCTGAGACAGTTTACTAGACATATTCAAAGAATATGCTTTTGTTCATCCAGTTTCGGGGCCAATGTTTTGTCAAGCCAAATTTCGCGTGCGCACGCGGGCATTTGGCCTTCGTACTGTGACGCGTTCTATCAGCCTGGAAGTAGGCGTGGTTTCAGCACGTGCTTAGCAGAAGGCGGACCTCTCGGGAAAGAGACGCACCTCATATCTCGCGGTGACGGAATACACAGCGGCAGACTACACGAAGGTGTCAACATGGACAAGCTTTTTGAGTAAGTGGAAAGTGGCGCTGATGATCATGTTTTGCAGGAAAGTGGAAACGGAAAGTTAATGGAAAGCGTGTCAAAAAAGCCATGGTAACTCTGTGCGGGATGCTTGCTTTCATCGTGGTGCTGTTGCTGGGATCGAGCTATCAAACAAGCCAGTGTCAGTTTGTGACGGACCAGCAAGGCCGGGTGTGTTGTAGCTCTGCTGTTACCTAAGTATTTCACTTGTCAGCATGAACAGTGTCAGTCATCTGTCATCACATTAAATGGCCACAGCATACAACAATTAAAATCCTTGCACACCAACCTAAACCATTCAGGTACGATGACCTCCTGACCTCTTTTGACAACCCTAAGCAAGTGGACATGTCACCTGCAGTCAATGGCCAAAACAGCATACAAGGCACCTATAAACAACTGCTTCGTGCTCTGACTTTATGTAAACATCTTTGTGCTCAGACTTTATTTAATCAGCACTAGTTATGCTATGGCGAGTATGGACCTTAAAAAAACTAACTAAAAAGATTGTTCTTCATTCTGCCTGGCAAGTATATAATTATATATAGATTGCATGACTCGAGTGTTACCAACAAGTTCACCCATGACAGAGAGTTCCCAGAAAGTGTCCATTTCTCATCTATTTTCACAGGTACGTTGACCAGAAGCAGGACAGTTATGTGAAACTGCTGGAAGAAGCTGTGGCCATCAAAAGTGTGTCCGCCTGGCCAGAAACCAGGCCGGAAATACGTCGTATGGTCCTCTGGGTCAAACAGGTCAGGAGAATGTACAGTTGTCAATTGGACTGCAGTAGGTGGTGGTTCAGATTGATCGTAATATTCTGTGATGCAGGCCTGGGTACTTCAGAAGTTGATATGATTATGAGTGACCTCACCATGGTTAGGTATTGCAAACAAACAGGTCAAAGTCACCTCTGCAGAAACTCTGGAGCTGTCAAACACTTGCATTAAAGGAACTCTCCTTCCCAAGCTGAACTTCTCCTGTGCATGAAGCCAGTTAAAAGAATATTATCTGCAGTAAATATTTTGCTATTAAATGTGCCATTGATTTTATATCAGTTTTATAAGGTGACTCTTTTGGACGCCTTAACTAACTCTTGTTTCACAAGCTGATTACTGCATTGTGCACTCCTTTCCCACCCTTCATTTTGACATCACCAGTGTTATGAGCTGGGTCTTGGTGGGTCATGAGATCAGTTCTGTGCATGCTGTACCCAGTTTTAGCTGTGATCCTTCATCTCACCAAATCTTGATTAACGACCCCATTTTCATCTCAGCCATCAAAGAGAATAAATACGTGAAAGGGTATTTTGTAGTTGAGCACGGATTTTGACAAATGAAGTGGTGCACAGCAGTACTTTACTGGTTTGCCTGTGTACATGATACATTAATAGTTAATACACATTTTCATCCGCATTTGTGATTCCTCGGGTATTTTTTTGTTTGTAAAGCAAGTCCAGTAATTTTGTGACCTGCCATGACCTGGCTCATTAAGAACAGCCCCAGGTGAAAACAGATCCTAACCTTACTTTTGATCTTGTGACCCACCGTGATCCGTCATTAAGTATGGTCCATGCGCACATGTGTGTCAGTCTGTCTGTCTCTGTCTGTCTGTCTCTCTCTCTCTCTCTCTCTCTCTCTCTTTCTCCACAAACTGTAGAACTGGTATTTGTATGTTTTTGAAGATAGAGTGATACATAGTTTGAATGAATTGTTTTTGTTTGAAGATTTCATAATCCATCATTGTTTGTAAAATGTGATACATAGTTTGAATGAATTGTTTTTGTTTGAAGATTTCATAATCCATCATTGTTTGTAAAATGTTAATCTCTTATGGCATACATATGTTTTGGCGGATTAAAAGAGAAGTATAATTATCTACAATACGTGTGCAATTACAAAAGAAAAGAAAAAGAATGGTCCATACAGACTCCGTGTCAAAGTGCTCTTACCCCCAGCGGCACTTTTGTTCCAACTGTGGTCACTAATCTGTGGTCACTAATCTGTTTACCGTTTCGCTCAGTATTGCTCAAACCCAAAGCCCCTCCTGCTTGAAAGTTCTGCTGTTACTTTGTTAGCATCAATTGACATCTTCCAAACTATTCCATGCCACCTTTGTGTTTTTCTTCAGTTTACAGATTTAAAAAACAAACTGTTCTTTCCACTGATCTTGCTTCAGATTTTTATTCTCTTTTTTTCTCCGTCTTTTTTGGTTAATTTGTCTTTACCTAATATAATAATAATAAGGCCTAGTCATTCATGATGAAGCATCTTGCACATGCTGCTAGTTCTGAAAAAATGCTTTATGTCCTTTAACAGGTTGTGCATTCTGAGAAAAAGAACTCAAGTTTTTAAAATCCCTGCCTGGTGGCTTAAAGCCAAAACATTGCCCCACAAGCCAATGCAATGACTCGACAAGGTTGTGTATTTCATGCTTCTTCAGAAATGGATCAACAACTCTTTATTTATCCCTCAAGAGGCAGTTGCGTTAGATCTACACATTTCTTTCCTGAAAAATTCCTAACACTTCCTGATGAGTTGATCGGTGTGTTTTTGTGGTCCCCCCCCCCCCCCCCCCACAATACCTGATGGGTGATCAGTGTTTTTTTTGCCACCCCCCCGCCCCCCCCCCCACAATTCCTGATGGTTGATCAGTGTGTTTTTCTCAGAAATAGTTTACACACAGAGCAGCATTTAGTCCCACTCTCAGAAATGGGGAGGGGTGGTGGGGGTAAACATTGTCAGTTTCTCTGTGACAGTCTAGACAAAGGTAAATAGATTCAAGATTCAGAAGAACTTTTCTGTGCATAATAAATACGTAAAATGAAATGAAAATGTGTCTGCTGGTTCACTCAAGTCCAAGTACAACACCCAAAAATTTGAACAGTTCAGAGTAACAGAGGTAAAAGTAAAAGTATACAAGTCAGGTTTAACAGGGTAAAACAATATAAAAATCACCTCTGAGATTATATAAGTGCACAGTCATCCATTCCTCATATTCCTCCCTCCACCTCCCACCCCCACCTCTTCATCACAGCCAAAAAACAGCTCCTACACACTCACAAACACAGTCATAAAAATTAATATATTAATAAATAAGGGTCTGTTAATATATTATGCACTCCACCCCGTCTCTCAGAAGTTTCCCCAATACCGCCTTTTAAACAGTTCCAGTGTTTGTCTGATTGGCGATGGCCCTTTCCCATCCACTCAAGAAAGATTATCAACTGCTTCCTCTTTCCATATCTCCACTCTGTGTTACGGTGTTGACCTATGGTTGTATTTTTCATTTGCTGGAAAAGCAGGGGTTGACATGTCTGTGTTTTCTCTGTGTTCTGGTGTTGACCCACTGTTGTATTTTTCAGTTGCTGGAAAAGCAGGGGGCGACATGTTCACTGGAAGAGCTTGGTGACCAGACGCTTCCCGATGGCTCCAAGATTGAACTGCCACCAGTTCTGCTTGGCCAGCTGGGAACTGACCCCAAGAAAAAGACGCTGCTGGTTTATGGACATCTGGACGTGCAGCCCGCATTCAAGGTGAGTCTGGTCTGTTGTTGTGATCCCAGTGGTAGGTACCGGCGACATCAGCTGTTGCTCAGGTGGGGAACCACAAGGTCCCCTCCACTGCGATTCCAGGGTGAGCCTGTTAAGCCCAGCAGTAAGGTGTTAGCCGGTAAGCGCACAGCGTCAGTTTAATTCCCTGCTTTGGCTCACCTTTCTCTTCAAAAGCTTTTGGTTTGTGGTCTTGTGACTTTACCCATGACGGTTAAGGAAACATTAAGATGGCTCTCATCGCTGCCAGCCTCAGCGCAGAAATCACTCTGGTGGTGACAGTGTAGCATTAGGTGTAGTCTGCCCCTCCCCCCGCCTCCTGGGATTTTGGTCCCTGCCAGTACCTCTTTGGAGACAACTGTGTGTTAAACACGTCCAGTGAACAAACAAACAGTGAGAGTCCAGGGCTGTGAATGGTTGCTTCTGGTACAGGAGAACTGAACTGAAGATGCAGCTTAGCCTGGAAACTTAGAAACTGAACATTTTCATCTGCACACGTCATATAGTTCTTCTATCAATATTTTTTTTTTTAAAGAAGGACTTTTGGGGGCTTCAGGTTTGAGCTCAGGGTGTAGCCATGTTGTGTCATTAACAATGAATCACTCCGTCAGACTTTCACTTGGGTGGTCGTGAATTTTATTTTACCCTGATAGCATGACTTTTACAGGTGACTGAGCATTGTAAGTAATCTTCATTGTGGTCTTATTATTATGTTATGTCACAATTTCGTTTGAGTGCACATCCACTGGTTGTTGTGTTTTCTTTAATCTACAGTCAGCAAAAGAAGTGGACTTTATTTGTGTATATTTTTTTGTGTTGCAGGAGGATGGCTGGGACACGGAACCCTTCATCCTGACGGAAAAGGATGGGAAGCTGTATGGACGAGGGTCTACTGATGACAAGGTGGACGTCTTAACTAGGACTGTGTGAAGTAGTGTCTACAGATGATAAGACTTGTTTTAGCTGGGGGGTGGGGCCGGAGGGTTGTTGGGTTTTTAAAATTACAATCATGCATCCACGTTAAAAAACAAATACAACGTCCAGGAATACAACACTATCATCGATTGGCTTTCAGCATATACTTATAAAGTACTACAAGAGTCCTGCAACATTTCAACTCTAAATATTCTATATGAAGAGAGAAAGAGCACACAAAACATGTTCAACATGGGGGCAGGGGGGATCGAAAAAAACCAAATGGACAGAATTGTTTTTAAAGGAGGGGGTAACCTGGTACTTGTGTCATTGCATTTCAACTACAGTATACTGTATGATAGTAATATTACCAAAATGGTATCAGTATATGTTCAGTGAAACTAAGCAGAAGAAGAAAAAAAAGAGAAAAAAACGCAGCCTAAAACAAAAACAAAAAAAGTGACTCACCCAGATATGCATATATATGCACATGCACCACATATTCCCAAGTGTTTTAACTGTTACTGGAGTCTGTAAATGATCAGACAAACAGCTTAAAGGCTTAGTTGAACTTATCTATGAATAGCATGCAAGAGCTGAGCTCACCTTTTGCAGATTTACTCTTATATATAAATTTAAAGTTTACTGGCGTATGAAGACTCAGAGTGCTTGAAACATGGGTTGCATGTATATTCATGTTTGTGTGCGTCACGTGTGTGTGTGTGTGTCTGTCTGTCTGTTTTCAGGGCCCAGTTCTTGACTGGATCAATGCTATCCAGGCCATGCAAGACCTCAAGATGGAGATTCCTGTCAACCTTAAGGTGACCTATTGCAAGACAGTGCAGGAACGAACACAGTTTCTTTGCGTTACGTGTTGGCAATAATGCAGATTTGTACCAAGCTGTAGCAGAACTAGTGCACATGCAGCAGTGTTTAGATTACAGAATGGCACTGACATTCCCTGGACAGAAAGATCAAGGCACGTGTTTTTTCACTATGTCATTGCCTGTATCTGTACCAGTATGGGAGGGACTTAGAAGGTGTGGGGGGGAGGGGGGGGGGGTCTTACTTTAATAGAACAGTACAATATGATTAGTTTGTTCTTGGATTTCAACGTCCCATCATTTGCATGGGGTCACATCCAGAGGAATACAAAGTTCTGCAAATTTTCAATGGATGCCAAATCAAAAGATAAAAAAAGAAGTAGATTTTTTTTTACCTTGTCTTGTGAAGAAGTTGCTCTGGGCTGGCAATCTGCGTTTTGTTGTTGTTCTCTTTTTTGCCTAGTAGAAGGAAGCTAAACATTCCAAAGATTTGCACCGTTTTGTACTGACCTATTAAAATTAGCTCTATTTTAACCGTTGGCATTTTTGTCTTTTTTTCAAAAGTGGGGACAGTCATCCTTCTTTGAGACTTTTTTGAGGAATGCTTTGACGGGAGATTTGTCTTTTAGGGACTTCACTGCTAGTATCATACTGTGACATTTGATTGAGACTTGTGCTTTATGGCAGTTCGTCTTGGAGGGCATGGAGGAGAGTGGGTCAGAGGGGCTTGATGACCTGGTGTTCCGCTTGAAGGATTCCTTCCTTAAGGTGTGTGTTTATGTATGTGTGTGTGTGTGGGGGAGGGGGGGGGTATACTGGCATGTTTGTAAATGGGTATTCCATGTGGTTGTAAGTCACTGTTACCATAGTCATTGTTTTTTATACAGTGCTATTCTCTGCTCTTGAGCAGACTCACTGTGCTCTTGTAGCATGTGATTCTGAATGAGTGTCTGAAGTGATGCTTAATGTCAGATGAGTGATATGCAGTGTAAAGCGAGCATTTTTATAGTGCATTTTGAATATTCCCCAAGTGGTGTGCTTACAACACTGTTTGATTGTTACATATCTGGTGTCATGTAAAACTGCTGCCATCTCGGCGCACATTCTGCGGACACCATACAACCATGCACAAGTTTACAGTATCACTTCATGCAAAGCCACATACTTTGGGTGCATGTGTGTTTAGCTATAACCTGCCACCTGTGTTTTGGGCAGAATAACTGGGATCTTTCATGCCCTTCCATGGGGATGGAATGAGTTCTGAAATAAGAGTGTGCTCACAAAGGTGACCCTGGGAGAGAAAATTCCCATGCAGCACCTGCCAGGACTCAAATACTCAAGCCTTTTGGTCATGAGTCTGAGCTATCCCCACTCTCCCACTCAGTTGGGCAGCAAGTATTATTTGAGAGTGCATTTTGGCCAGCTTTTCCAGGGAGTTTGTGTAAAAGACAAAGAGATAAGTGGGTAAGTGTGTGTGTGAACATGTGTGTATGTTTTATGTATTCGCAGCTGTGTATTTTAATTAGGTGTGGTACTGACGACATGGGTGCATGTCAGTAAGATGGAAGCATCAGCTGGTACATGTGTCCTTTGTGCAAGGTGCATTTTTTCGAAAGTGTTGCTATTGTTGTTCTCGTCAGTGTTGTAAAGTCAGATTCATTCACAAGACATACAGTCAGAAAAAGATTGCACATCATTCATTAGAAGCCAGACTTTGACACAACATTGCTTAAATTGAAACACCATGGTTGTGGGTTTTTGCTTTTGTTTTAACAGGGAACTGATTTTGTTTGCATCTCTGACAACTACTGGCTGGGCAAGAAGAAGCCGTGTATCACTTATGGTCTCCGGTATGTGATTCACTCACTCCTGTTTGTCTGTTGAACATTTTGTACAGTGGAACTGGCTAGAAACTGCATCATTTTTTATTTTGTTTAGATGAATAGACCCCTTTCACTTAAATCTTTGCACAGGCGCAATGGACTCACGTACACAATTTGCCAGAAGTAGGGGGGAACATGTCAGCTGGGTTGCAGGTCGAACGCATAGCTGTATTTCCCTGGTACTAGTAGTGGTAAAAAAATTGCATTTCATGGTGACAAGATGGGCAGAAAAGATGACTGCTGTGTAACCATTGGTCGAACAAAAGCCAGGAATTCTGCGGAATGTCTGTTTATTTTACAGTGCATTTCTGTAATCAATATTATTCTGTCTAATAATGCTTTTGATATCAATGTAGTGCCCTGTAAAATTTTGAATCATTTATACATTTATTTTAAAAAAAAATCTTTCTTTTTTACATTTTATTTATGTTGTTGCTTTCTTGCTGTTGTTTGTTTTGTTTTGTTTTGCTTGTTCCTTTATATGGAATAAAGAAGTACTTGGCTTGACCTAACAAATCAAAATGGTGGACTACCAACAAGCTTAATGGTAAACACACCACCAAACCACAACAGTCTAAAAGACTATAGTCTGCAGCAAATTAGTAATGGGAACAGCCACAGACTCAACATCAATTGCACAGAACCAATAAAACGGGGAAGAAAAACATGTGTGTGTGGGTGGCATAAACTACTATCTGTCTGGTGAGGTTCAACACTTATTTCTCACTGCGGCCTCACTAATTGAACCAAAATATCAAACTCTGCCTGATATTTGAGCCATAATATAATTATATAGCCTAACTGATATTAATAATAATATGGAATTTATATTGCATGTTCAGCGACTCAAAGCCCTTTTCCATTTAATTGAGCAAAATGAATGCATAAATACTCACACGAAAATCAGTAGCATAAACTAATACATTACTACACATAGGCTTACTTAGTCTTACAAAGCAAATGAAACTGACACACACTGAAACACAACACCCTCACACTCACAGACTCACCTGGCAGGCTGTATGTGTGTAAATTAGGATGGGTGTGTAACCTAACACACACAACATGTTCACAGGTTTCCATGCATGTGCCCCACACATTGAATTTATAGTGCGTGTTCGGTGACTCAAAACGCTTTCTCATTTAATTAAACAGCAGCGTGGAATGCGTAAATACTCACACAAAAATCAATAGCATAAGAATACATTACTACTCATACTTAGATATACAAAGCAAAATGAAACTGACACACACTGAAACGCAACACCCTCACACTCACAGAGTCGCCTACATGCATGCACACGCACACACACACACACACGTCTAAATTTCTTTGCAGGACAGGAGTGACATATGTCATCTTGTTGGTCTGCTGGACAGAGGAAGTTAGACAGACGTGTGGATGAAACAAAACTAAGGCATGTTATCTTGTTGGTCTGTTGGACAGAGGAATCTGCTACTTCTTCCTGGAGGTGGAGTGTGCCAGCATGGACCTTCACTCTGGTGTCTTTGGGGGCACAGTGTGAGTATAGACAAAAACAGGCGCATGCAATTCAACCATCTCAGCCATCTGGGGGGGAAAATAATGGTATCTCAATCTGCCTCTTAAATAAGCAAATAATCATTTTATGTGCTTGTAAAATAATAAAAGCAGTGTCCTACAAGCATGCACAACGACTGTTGTAGCCATGAAGCTATGGCCGACATGATTGCTCTGAGGATCTGAACTCTCTGTTGTAGTGTGATTGCTCTGATGAACTGAACTTTCTGTTGTAGTGTACTCATGATTGCTCTGATGAACTGAACTTTCTGTTGTAGCCATGAAGCTATGGCTGACATTGCTCTGATGAACTGAACTTTCTGTTGTAGCCATGAAGCTATGGCTGACATTGCTCTGATAAACTGAACTTCTGTTGTAGTGTGATTGCTCTGATGAACGCTGTATTGTAGTGTGACTGCTCTGATGAACTGAATTCTGTGTTGTAGTGTGATTGCTCTGATGAACTGAACTCTGTGTTGTAGTGTGGTTGCTCTGATGAACTGAAGTCTGCGCTGTGTGATCGCTCTGATGAACTGAACTCTGCGTTGTAGCCATGAAGCTATGGCCGACGTGATTGCTCTGATGAACTGAACTCTGCGTTGTAGCCATGAAGCTATGGCCGACGTGATCGCTCTGATGAACTGAACTCAGCGTTGTAGCCATGAAGCTATGGCCGACGTGATTGTTCTGATAAACTGAACTCTGCGTTGTAGCCATGAAGCTATGGCCGACGTGATCGCTCTGATGAACTGAACTCAGCGTTGTAGCCATGAAGCTATGGCCGACGTGATCGCTCTGATGAACTGAACTCTGCGTTGTAGCCATGAAGCTATGGTCGACGTGATCACTCTGATGAACTGAACTTTGGGTTGTAGCCATGAAGCTATGGCTGACGTGATCGCTCTGATGAACTCCCTGGTGGACGTCAAGGGCAAGATCCTGGTGCCAGGCGTCAACGATGCCGTCAAGCCACTCACACCTGAGGAACATGCTCTGTATGGCCCCATCGAATTTGACATGGTCAGTTCATTGTGGTAATTGTCATGGTCAGTTCACTGTGATGACTGTCACAGTCAGTTCACTGTGGCGATTGTCACGGTCAGTTCACTGTGGTGATTGTCATGGTCAGTTCACTGTGGTGATTGTCACAGTCACTGTGGTAATTGTCACGGTCAGTTCACTGTGGTGATTGTCACGGTCAGTTCACTGTGGTGATTGTCACGGTCAGTTCACTGTGGTGATTGTCACAGTCAGTTCACTGTGGTGATTGTCACAGTCAGCTCACTGTGGTGACTGTCATGGTCAGCTCACTGTGGTGACTGTCATGGTCAGCTTACTGTGGTGATTGTCATGATCAGCTTATTGTGGTGATTGTCATGGTAAGTTCACTGTGGTGACTGTCATGGTCAGCTCACTGCAGACGATGACCCTGTGCAGTTAGTTGACAGGACTACCATCAAGACATTGGTCACAAGAAACTAACTCTTGTTGTGTTTTGTGTGACAATATTGGTCACAAGAAACTAACTGTTGTATTTTGTGTGACATTGGTCACAAGAAACTAACTCTTGTTGTGTTTTGTGTGACAACATTGGTCACAAGAAATAACTCTTGTTGTGTTTTGTGTGACAACATTGGTCACAAGAAATAACTCTTGTTGTGTTTTGTGTGACAACATTGGTTGCAAGGAAACAATTCTTCTTGTGTTTTGTGTGACAACATTGGTCGCAAGAACTGAGTCTTGTGTTTTGTGTGACAGGACTACCATCAAGACATTGGTCACAAGAAATGAACTCTTGTCATGTTTTGTGTGGCAATATTGGTAACAAGAAATGAACTCGCATGTTTTGTGTGGCAACATTGGTCACAAGAAATGAACTCTCATGTTTTGTGTGGCAACATTGGTCACAAGAAATGAACTCTCATGTTTTGTGTGGCAACACTGGTCACAAGAAATGAACTCTTGCTGTGTTTTGTGTGGCAGGAGGACTACCGTCAAGACATTGGTCACAAGAAGCTGATTCACGACAAGAAGGAGGATGTGCTGATGCACCGATGGCGCTACCCCTCCCTCTCCTTGCATGGTCAGGGGCGACACTGTGTGCCTGTCTCTGTCCACTGCTCCATTCCTCACTCTCCGTGTTGAAGAGCGTGTCTCTGTCCACTGCTCCATTCCTCACTCTCCGTGTTGAAGAGCGTGTCTCTGTCCACTGCTCCATTCCTCACTCTCCGTGTTGAAGAGCGTGTCTCTGTCCACTGCTCCATTCCTCACTCTCCGTGTTGAAGAGCGTGTCTCTGTCCACTGCTCCATTCCTCACTCTCCGTGTTGAAGAGCTTGTCTCTGTCCACTGCTCCATTCCTCACTCTCCGTGTTGAAGAGCGTGTCTCTGTCCACTGCTCCATTCCTCACTCTCCGTGTTGAAGAGCGCGTGTCTGTCCACTGCTCCATTCCTCACTCTCCGTGTTGAAGAGTGAACAGCCCAAATTAAGCATGCATGGCGGAGCAGAACTGGTTGAGCTCAAACCTTTGAGTGGCGAACATCACAGCTCTGCTCGGATGAAAGGTTTCTGGCAAACAAGGGATGCAGAAGTGCCTGAAACTCAGATGGTGAAGAAAGAGATTTGAGTGCTGGCATTCTGACAATTACACTGTTTTGTCCAGTAAATTTGGCATTCTGTGTTTGTTTTGTTGCATAGTCTTTGAGTCAACGAAGTGACTTAAGAGTCACCTTTTATTCCAACAGGCATTGAGGGTGCGTTCAGTGGCAGCGGCGCCAAGACGGTGATACCCCGCAAGGTCGTCGGCAAGTTCTCCATCCGCCTGGTACCCAATCAGGAGCCGGATATGATTGAGAAACAGGTCCAGGCTTATGTGGAGAAAGTGCACAAGGAGAGGGGCAGCCCAAACCACATCAAGTGAGGACAGAGTATGCGTTGATGCTGTTTCAGTCTGCTGTCAGCTTCATCCGAGAGACGGTCATCCATTGCCTGAATAGTGAACATCACGTGACATGATATGACTTTGAGTGGGAAGTTATTCAGTCACTTGATGTGGCATAATTTTGGTGGAGTTTATGTACCTTGTATGTGCTCACATGCCAGGTGAGAGCAACTGTAGGCTAGTCAGGTCTTCTTGTTGTGGTCATGCAACATCTTTTGAACATTAATTAACTCCCTTCATTTAAAAAACAACAACCTCCCTTCATTTATGACAGTTATTTCATTTTTTTCTGGCTAGATATGATTATCATTCATTTTTACATCCTTTTTTTTTGTCTTTCTTCAGATTTTTTTTTTCAAAGTTGTTCTTTGGGGCAAAATTTACGACATATTATTAGCTGAAGTGCTGACCATTTTATTGCTCAGTTTGCAGCCCACAGTTGCATTTCCTGTCTTGTCAATTTACAGACTAACAATGGGCCACGGAGGAAAGCCATGGGTCAGCGATTTCAATGATCCCAACTACCTGGCTGGCCGAGCAGGCATGAAGAGAGGTACGTGATCGTGCTGAACTTCTGTGAAGATTTTGCAACCATGAAATATTCTTTTGGCTGATCATGAAGAAGCAATGTTGAAGAAGCCATCCAACTTCTTCAGCACTGCAATGTTCTTTTGGCTGGTTATGAAGAAGCGATGCTGAAGAAACAACTTCTACAGCATCACTTCTTGATGGTCAACCAAAAGAATGTTGAAGAAATAATGTCTTCAGCATCACTTCTTCATGATCAGCCAAAAGAACATTGTAATGCTAAAGAAGTTAGACAGTTTGTTCAGCTTCGCTTCTTCAGGATCAGCCAAAAGAATGAGTTACGGTCACAAAAGCCGTTTGGACCACACAGTAACTGTGGACAGTCGCAGTGCTTGGACTAGTCCAACCTTCTCCAGATGACCATGAAAGATAAGCTGTTACCCCTCTCTTTCAACTTTTAACCTTTCATTAAAGGTTTCCATGCTTGCAGTTTATCAGGACAGTTGTTAATACTGTGTGTGAGTGTATTTTAGAGGTGTGCCAAGTTCTTTCCCGTTTAACATTAAGATTGAATTGTAAAATGATGAAAAGATGGTAGTAATAATGATTGATGAGACATTAATTAAATTATGAGCATCAAAACAGCATAAGTTGAAAAGGGGCTGTTTCAACAGGTAGATCATTTGCGGCTTTGAAGAGGGATAACAACAACTAAACAACAACCAACCAACAAAACTTGCACTGATTTTGTTTTGTAGTGTTTGGTGTGGAGCCTGACTTGACCCGCGAAGGGGGCAGTATTCCAGTGACCTTGACCTTCCAAGAGGCAACGAAAAAGAACGTGATGTTGCTGCCCATTGGGTCATGTGATGATGGTGCTCACTCACAGAACGAGAAAATCAACCGCTCCAACTATATCAATGGGGTAAGTAGGAAGCCTAGCATGAAATAGTATTTGCCATAGCTATTTTCTGGTTGACAGGACTCTAAAATCCAAGAACTAACTGAATCCTTGTATCATCAAATGCCAACAGAAAGCCTGTTGTTTTATTTCCTTTCTTGTTCTTGCCTTTTCTTTTTTTCTTTTCTTTTTAAACTGTAAACATATTTGAAAGGTTCCCTCTAAAAAAAATATTTTTAGGTTAAAACAGCAACAACAACAACAAGACTGAATTCTGAAGCGTGCGTTTAACTTGAATAACTGACACATACAGTGACGAACAGAACTTAAACTGCTGGTGAGCCAAGCATGTCAGTCACTTTTGTGGACAGTTGGGTGTTTGCAAATTGAGTGAATACACATGGGAGACTTGTGAGCATGACTCACTTCCCACACACAGTGGTGCTTACATGAGCTCTAGCTAAACTGTTGAGTGTAGGGACATTTCACGGAGAAGATGTCCAATAAAGGCGAGTGCTCAAAGCACAATTACAGAAATTAAGGTGTGCTTTGTAAAAACACCTTTGATACAGATCCTCTGGTCTGGCAGTAATGACATGGTTTGCATGTTGATGGCACAGTTTGTATGTTGATGGCAGTCTACATGTTGATGGCACAGTTTGTATGTTGATGACACCGTTTGCATGTTGATGGCACAGTTGGTATGCTGATGGCAGTCTACATGTTGATGACACAGTTTGCATGTCAACTGTCTGATTGCCCTTGATCTTTCTGCCCACAGGTGAAGCTTCTTGCTGCCTACATGGATGAAGTCTCCAAGGTCTGAAAAACCAGCGAATTGCCCAATGGATCGTTGCAACAAAGTGTAAAGAACTTCTGAAGACAGTGTAACTGGACATGGAACATATATATGGCTTTGCCTAATTAAAAGAACACTGTGATTGATCTGCTGCTTGGGGATTGGTTTTCAGCTGATTCTATCATTCTGTCCCCATAAACATGTCAGCTAATTCATAGGCTTGGCTTTCAGATTTGTCATCTGCCCCCCCCCCCCCCCCCCCCCCTCCCCCAACTTGCCAGCTACAGCATGTATTCGGTGTATATATATATAACTATAACAGGACCATTTCCTTGTCTCTTGTGTTCTAACAACCCTCATAGTGTAAGCAAGCTTTGTTGTAGATCAAAACCCATTCTTACCAGCTGGTGCCAACATGTGGCCTTCGGGAGCCTGGAGAATGTGGCTGCTCTTAAACTCGTAACTGCTGAAAGATGAATTCAAAACAGCAATCTCTGACACTGACACCAAGGTCAAGTCCAGATATCATGATGAACTTGGTAATGATTTTTGTAGCGGACTGCAGTCCGCTGAAGTGGAGTTCCACAGTTGCTCAAGGGCGTGTCCTGGACATGCGGTCTGCCTGTGGCAAACTCTGCTGGGCCCAACACGAGACAGAGGCGTCACCGAGGATGCACCCTGAAAAGTCCAGTTGTTGCACATGTCTTTTTTATGTGCAGCAGACACGTAGCTGAAAGTACTGGGAGTCAAAGTCCCACAAAGAATGCCATCTTCTAAACAGAGCAGG
Organism: Alviniconcha marisindica; assembly: GCA_018857735.1. Taxonomy (NCBI): domain Eukaryota; kingdom Metazoa; phylum Mollusca; class Gastropoda; family Provannidae; genus Alviniconcha; species Alviniconcha marisindica. The sequence continues at coordinate 155,192 of JABMCL010000667.1, read as the reverse complement.
AGATTAAGTGGGCTTTAAGCAGAAAAGACACCTTTTTTATTCTCTCAACCGCAGGTTCCATCAAAAGTAAACAACATTTTTCTGTGCTTGTGGATGTGGCCAGGACCTTGAGCTGAAAACTTGCAATGCTTTTTGTAATTTGTGTCAGAATCATTGTGTTGAGACAATTGGTATTGGTCATCACATGGGATCTTATTACTGTTCTGAATTAACATGCACATTATTATTTAATGCTTACATCAGTCGCAAAATAATCCTGTACATCACCTCATATCGGCATTTAACATGTGATGAAGTGAAAGCATGTATGTATGCCTCTTGCTTTCCACTACATTCTATTCTATTAAACAAGCAAGCAAAGAGAAATGGCGCTACTAGCATAAAAAATAAGAAGCATTCCACTCCGACCCAGAGGGAAAATGTCATCGTTTTCTGTCTGAAAATCAGACCAATCCAGAGTAACGAGCCTTCTCAAAGCAGGGTTTCTCCAGTGGGTAAAACACGTCAAAGAAACAAAACGGGGAATGAAGTTATCAAATGCCCCATCATGTTTATACACCAGTTTCTGTGGCCCACCTGCCACAAGTCATAATGTACACAACACCTTCAAGAGAAGTATCAAGCTAACTGGATACGCCACAGCCTCTGGCATTTGGCCTTGGGAGATGCATATGATAATTGGAACATCCACAATACCTTGTGTTGGGTCATTCAGTAATTTCAGATTTTTAAACAATAATTTCCTATAAATTCTGCACAGCATTTTAAAACATAACAGAGCTCAGGCACTGTGTGAAAGCCGAGGCTCCCCATCCATAATATGCCTGATGGTTTCTGCTGGAACAAAACTTGCTTTGAGAAGGTTTGATCCTTCTTCTTTTTTGTTTTTGGACTGATTCCTCGTTTTTGTTTGCATGTGATGAGCTGTGTGGCAAAGCACTGCAGCACATAGAATGTCATTTTTAGACTCATCAAGCATTTTCCTTTACATGAGATCATTTTGGTAAGATTGTGGATGTTCCAATTATTGAAACTGTTCATTCGTGATTTTTTGTCTGTTTGTGCATCTTTTTGTGAATCCTAAAATTCGTGAATTCCTTCACTGCCTTATCAGGAGAACTGCTCACGCCATTATATGTGTGGTTGATTGCCAAGTCACAATTTTAAATGGAAGCATTTCTCAAAGTAATAAAAACATGCACCCCACATTTTGACACCAACAGGTTCTTTACAAAAAATGGTTACCCATTGTCCAATTCAAATAAAAGATCATTTTAATAATAATAACTGAAATTTGTAAAGCACCTACCCCATGGCTCGAAGCACTGAACAAACATAGCATACATAATATACAAGAAGATGGAGAATGTTACCCGCAATTTAACAAAACCTAACACATAATGTACTTATCAATAGGGTTCAAGCATAACTATGTACAAGACACACACACACACACTGTACAGACTGATTTTGCATGATCTCATCACCCTGTAGAAAAGACATGCTTGCCATATATTTTCTGCTTTCCTGAGAAGATGTATAAATTTCTCTCCTTTGGATTTTTTGTTTTACAGCTGAAGGAAACTGTGCAAGTAATGCATTTGAACCAGTCACAGTATTTTCCATGCTTTAATGCAATAAATGTGTCCAAACATTAAAAGAAAAAGTGTCCCACCTTTTGGGAGTATGTTTGTGCAGGTGTATGGTAGTATTACTGAGATTGCGCTGAGGCTGTGTACTCTGTGCTGGCTGTTGCCCCCCAGCTAGTGTTCAGCCCAATTCCCATCCAAGTCAGAGGGCCATGGGGATGAGGAACACAACTCGGTGGCTGCCGGCTTCCCTCCATGCGCGTGGCCCGCAGGTCCCATGGCAAGAGTTCCAGATTAGGAGGGCGAAGTTGACGAAGCTGTCTATGTGTGTGCATCAATCACCAACCCCTTCCCGAGACCTGAACATTCAGCCTGAACAACATGCAAAGAGCATTACTGCCATCTTTATTTGTTGTTTTTCTAGCTTCGCATCTTCATCTCAAGAGTTCCAGAACCAAAATGAACGAGCATCGGGACAACAAAACAAACACAAAACTTCAGAACAGGGCAAAAAGATGAATAAAACCCCGTGGGTTGAATAAATACAGCACAGAAAACCTATCCCTTCAACCCAGACCCAGACACCCCTCCAAAAAGACAAAATCATCTGAGGTACAGTTGTGTGGATTGTCATGGTCAGTTCACTGTGGTGACTGTCACGGTCATTTCACTGTGGCAACTGTCATGGTCAGTTCACTGTGGTGACTGTCATGGCAGCTCATTGTGGCGACTGCCATGGTCAGTTTACTATGGTGACTGTCATGGTCAGTTCACTGTGGTGACTGTCATGGTCAGTTCACTGTGGTGACTGTCACGGTCAGTTCACTGTGGTGACTGTCATGGTCAGTTTACTGTGGTGACTGTCATGGTCAGTTCACTATGGTGACTGTCATGGTCAGTTTACTCTGGTGACTATCATGGTCAGCTCACTGAGGTGACTGCCATGGACAGCTCACTGTGGTGACTGTCATGGTCAGTTTACTCTGGTGACTGTCATGGTCAGCTCACTGCGGTGACTGTCATGGTCAGTTCACTGTGGTGACTGTCATGGTCAGTTTACTGTGGTGACTCTTGTGGTCAGTTCACTGCAGTGATTATCAGGACGGAGTTAATCTCAAAAGTCTCCTAATCTCCTACAAAACAGTTGCTCTAGGCTGTGGAATTTGGAAACAGTTCATCTTACCACATAAGGTGTGGAATATGTTTGCACAGAATTGTCTCTTTTCAATGGCTAATCATTGCATAAAAGGTCAATAGTCTAATTACATGCTGAATGGTTGTGAGAGTCGATACAAATCTCCGACACACTGTGAAAGAGTGTTAAAGCTTTGCTGGTGGACAAAAGCCAGTCTACAGCAAACATGAAAAGCATGAGCACATTTACTTGGGACACATAACGTCTGTTCTTTTTCTCTTTCGTTGCACGTTAATACATACCCAAATGTCCAAAGCAATCAAATATTTTGCAAAAACAAATTTGTGTTGCACACAAGACAAACCATCAAGTTTACAGATACTAATGCCAGCTATACTTTCCCACAGGAAAACACAACAATGTAATAAAGCCATATTTAGTATGGCCATATTTAGCCCTGAGATAAACGACACACTGACGTTATGAAGCAAGAATGCAGATGGTGCCTAGCTGACGAAACCTACCGGCTTTGCTAATGCTTCAGTGCAGTAAGGAGTTTCTCTCTCAGTCAGCTTCTAGTGCAGGCTCTCTTACAGTGTCCACACAGCCCCAGGTGCAATCACATGCATCAACATCTGTGTGCACATTAAAAATATTGAACACTGGCAGCCATACCATTGTCTGGACACGCACAACTACTGCACACACTGACAGGTATGAATAGTGCTGCTCCTGAGGCTGCTGTGCCTTACCCAGGTAAAGCGAACTGAATTTCCTGCAAGGAACAATGAAGTACTCAAAAACAAACAAAAAAACAGATGTCACAGTAATATTTGAATTACCTCCCCTCCCCCTCCATCCCAAACAAATATAAAAGCAGGTAATGAGATCAGACAATGAGATATTCAAGAGACATGATACAGCTACAACACTTGTGGCATAAAATAGGCACATAATAGTTATTAAGGGATTTGAGAACTGAATTTTGTATCCATAGCTCTGTCCATGCAAACTGTCAGCATTTCTTTTCAAGGAAGCTGGAGTACGAGTGGTACTGCACACAGAAGATACCGACACCTACAGGAACTAAAGACTATTAACCTTTTCACTACCATGCATGCCGCGCCGTCACTCGGAAACTGACCCATAAACATACCAAATTAAAAAATATTAAAGTTCATATGTAAAAGGATTTCTATAAAAATGCTCAGTATTGAAAGTAGATTTGTTATAGGACCATCAAATATACTGCCTGCAGGCATGTATGTGTGCACTTTTCAGCACAGAAATTTTACAGGCTGAAGCAGTGAAGGGGTTAACATCCTCTGCAGAAACCAAGAGAATTGGAACCACAGACATTAATTACATGAGGGAAAATTCTCTGCCATCAGACCCCCACCAGTAATAAATCCTGAACATACATAAATATTTGGAGATCATACAAAGGTTTCTTCATCGTGAACAGCTGTATCACATGCAACAGTTTTGTGCTGAGAATTTCCATCACTACAGAAGAATGTTGCAGAAACAGTTTCAGTAGCTGAGGAACACCAATAACCAGTTTCTACCCAAGTTCACTCAAATCATAATCACTGCAACCATGGAAAAATGACACAGGTTTCACAGGCTAGCAATTCTTGACTTGATGGACTTGCTCAACAGTTCAAGTATCTGTCTACTTGATTGTCAAGGTGCCCTTCTATCATTGGCAGGAGCTGCCACAAGTATCATTTTTGTCATGACAAAAGTTTTGTCGCGACAAAACACATCTTTTATGACAAAATTATTCTGTTTGTCATGACAAAATATTTTTGTCACGACAAACTGACAAAAGTTTTGTCACGACAAGCATACTTTTGTTGCAATAAAACATGTGTTCTGCCATGACAAACATGTGTTTTTCGCAATAACATATTTTTGCCATGACAAAACTTTTGTTGTAACAAAATTATGTTTGTTCCGACAAAACTTTTGTCACAACAAACATACTTTTGTCATGACAAAAGATGTGTTTTGTCACGACAAAAATTATACATGTGGCAGCTCCCACCAATGATACCCTTCCACCAGTTCTGCAGGTTGTGTCAACTCTGAGATTTTATGTGACAGGCACATTCGGGGCACGAGTGGCAAGCTAACTGGTGTCAATTAATCCACTGTGTCAAGGGCAATCACTCCTGTGATCTTCCCCCAGAGGATCAGAATGCCTTCAGGAACTGAGATGGGGTGCCAGAAATATCCATTATTAGCAGTAGTATTCCTTTCCCTGGGCCATGTCCTTGATTTGATTATGTGCCAGGTGTTTGACGTCATTTTGTTGCAAATCACCTATGAATCATTTTCCACATGTATGTAACTGTATTTGATGTCATTTGCATGACATCCCAACTCCAGAGAAAAAGAAAGAATGCAGCTGGAAACAGGCCTAGCTCTTATTGGGAATTCCCCAGAGCATACTAGAAACTTTCTAACCCTGAAATTGCAAGCACAGTCATGGTCTGTGCATACCAACTATGCTGTTGACTGAGACTGCAACTTCATAGTCAGCATCTACCCAATTAGACGGTATCTAACTAAGGCATGGTCTGCGCATAAGAGCCCTTATGACGAGTGCTTGCTTGGGGGCAATTTTGTCATCGTACCACTAGTGTGAAATCAATGATTATCAGAGAGGCTAGTGACATGGTGGCAATGACTCCTCCTGGGCAGCAATAAGCAGCACGAAATTGTCAAGAACATGTTTGAAGCAGGTCATGATCGGCAGTATTGCACAAAACAATCTGTAATAATACAGCGCATGAAGTTTTGGACATGGTACGATTCTAATTTTCATACCTTGGAAAGTCCTGTACGGTGAAACGTAAGTGTGAAAGAAAGATGTGAAGATCAATTAAAAATTGAGTGGGTCAGTCTTCTTTAATAATATGCAACAGCAACCAGAAGCGCAAACACTCATTCAGCTCACATTCAAAATGGCAAAAGGACATTTTTAACAGCAACAAAAGAGTACACAGCACACAGACTCATGTCAGTCCAAAATACATACAAGCAAGCACTGGGCTCAGTACTGGTGTACTTCACGAAAGTTTAAATTTGAAATACATTGATCTATTTAAAAAAAAGTCTCCAAAGTGAACTTACTTAATTTCACAGAGATGAACGAGTCCTAACACCACATAAGCAAGAATAACAACACTCCTATTAAAATAGAATGACACAGGGGGGGAAATACCCCACTAATCCCACATAAAAAACCATAAACAACCGCAAGTACAACACAATAATCTTGACCATGCAGATCTCACCGAGTTGTACCAAATCACAGTGATGCTCTCATCACTAATTCTGAATCCCAGTATTTGGAACAGAGTGTTAAAGTGCATGTTCACTGGCATGTCCTTAGTAATGGTAGAGTTAATACATATTCCGGGCATCAAGAGAGAATTCCATGAATTTTCATGCACCCATCAATAATCCCCAACAGTAAATGCCAGCAACAGGCTTCCTAGAGTGATAGAGTACATGCAACCAGACTCCCTTGACACTAACTGTGCAACAACAACATCCCAAAAGAACTTCACAAATGAACGGTTGCAGTGGGAGCGATGAACTGGGCAACTGCTCTCAAGTTTTTCACTTTAAAGTCTTTTTATCACCTATTCCATAAGGCTTGTCCATAAAATGAACTAGCAGACATAAACAAGGCCAAAAGACTATAGATGGAGGCAGTCTGTTCATACACACACCATTGGTAAATCAGTCATGCAGGGTAGATTACGTAAAGGGATTCAGTGATTATGATGTACCATGTTTGAGTCATGGCCAAAAGCTCACTGAATACAGGCTCACCAGACTGCATAAAAAAGCTCACTGAATACAGGCTCACCAGACTGCACAAAAAAGCTCACTGAATACAGGCTCACCAGACTGCACAAAAAAGCTCCCTGCATGCACAAGGAAGCATGAAGATTTTGGATTTGAACATTCAGGTGTGAATGTTTGTTTTAAACACACCCACCCGCACACATGTACATGCACACACAGAGGAAACAAACAATAACAGTTGTAGCAACAATAAAAATGTAAAACTTCACAGAAATAAAACTTACAAGTGACACTAAATTTAACACACACACATACACTGTAAAATGTCATGTATTAAAAAAATGCACCTAAATTTTGACCTAATTCAAATTCTATAAACAGAGAGAGAGAGAGAGAGACAGAACAACAACACACAAACTGATATCCACTTGCATAAAAGTTTTATTTTATTTTTTTAAACACACACTATAGATGTGTATCGCATAAATTCCTCATGCCAGTGAGCACTTTCGCAAAGACCTGCTTGTATAATTGGCTGAAGCTGCCGTAAGTATGATTTTTGTCGCAACAAACATGTGTTTGTCTACATGTTCGTTGCGACAAAACATGCCCTTTGTTGCAACAAAAGTATGCTTGTCGTGACACGTGTTTGTCATGTCACAAAAGTTTTGTTGTGACAAAAATATTTTGTTTAGACAGCATAGTTGTCGTGGCAGGCATATTTTTGTCATGACAAAAGACCTGTTTATGTGTTTGTCGCGACAAAACTTTTGGACTGCTGAGTGATTTGGACTGCTGAGTGATTTATGTTGTTCACTCAGGGCTTTCAAGTGAATCAATGCTCTTGTGAATTTACTGCTACAGTAGAATCCCTCTCTTTACATCACCCTAAAGCTCCAGCACGCATGGTCTTATATCAAACAGTGAAGTGGTATTTGGTCAGGGAGGCTTATTCACGAGGGAAGGTTTTATTCTTTTAATGCGCTTGGTTCTTGGCAGCAGTTTCTTGACAGGAAATACTTATCACTGACCAAAGCCACATTTCTTCTTTCTACCAGCCTACACACACACACACACACACACACACACACACACACACACACTCTCTCACACACACACACACTCACACACACACACACACTCACACATAAATTAGACAGAAGGGGGGTGGGATGGGGTCCAGATGCACACTCCAATCATGACATTCAGGCATCTTCCAATACTAGGAGTTTGCCCGAGACTGTCCACTTAATGCTATTATCATATATGCAACTGCAGGCAGCAAAAGCATGGCAGTATATATTAACTGAGTAGGTTTGAAAAGCTTCCAGCAGTATCTCGTAGGTCTGAAAGGCTTCCAGCAGTATTTTGTAGGTCTGAAAAGCTTTCAGTTTACTTTGTATCACTTTACAGAAAGATCACTTGATAAATGCCTCTTGTCACAGATATATTTATGTGCTTGTAAAAGCCTTGTTACATGAAATAGGTCAGAATAATCCATGCTTTGACAAGCACACGTATGTGTCTGACTAGTGTTATATTCTGGCATAGCCACTTGAAGCTTACCAGAGAGAAAGAAAAAAAAGACAAATGACATTCCTGCAGTACCTCAAGAATCTTTCAAAAAAAGCCACTAGAAAACACCAGAAATGTTCGAAGTCAGTAATATATGATATGTGATATTTGAGGATGTACTGCCAGTGGAGTTTTTATGTACCTTATGCCAGGTAAAAATCACCATAGGCAACTCAGGTCTTTGATGTGTTTGTGTGACGTCTTTTGAGTGCTAATTAACTAACTCCCTTGTGTATTGATTCAGTGATATACATGTTAACATTTTAACCTCTCTGCATGTCTGAGTTGCTGGTATAATTTTCTACTTACTAGTTTGGTTTCAGTTTCACTCTCATAGTCTTGTGAAGCCCAGACTCTACTGGACACAATTCTTCACATTCACATTTTTTTCACACTTTCTCACACAGTGTCAGTTTAAAAATGCCTGGCAGATGTCTGAAATCCAAACACTTAACAGATTCAAAAGACCGCTTATTAATTTAAGACCCAACATGTGAATTTTTGGGGTAAGCCCCTTTGTCAAACAACAGAACAACACTTAATGGCTGAATGGCAAAAAAATGAAATGCAGGGTATGTATCTGCTTGTGGCTGTGGTGGCTTTGTGTCCAGATGTTAGTAACAGTGTCAGCTTGAGATACATGGCATACAGCAGGCAGATGTTGGTATCAGCTGTTCTTTCATTCGGCTGCAAACTCTATTATTTTATCTGATGTTGCCTACACTATGGAGTCAAATGTAACAGCACTGGTTTCCAAGTGCCTGTGCCATATTACCGCATTAGTCAGACACAAAACAGTATAAACTACCAGGACATGTACCAGGTATCAACATAGACATAGCACGTTCAACCAAATTTGTTTTTTAATACATGTCAGTTACACATTTTCACTGCAGAAAACAACAACAAACATTTCATTGCAACAAAGGTAAAACTATATATGCATAACTATGCACTGAGCCGTGACATGCACATGCATGAGTGGATTACACACGCATGAGTGGATTACAAAGTCAAAGCAAAACTACATTCATAACCTATGTGCTGAGTCATGGCATACACATGCATGAGCGGATTGCAAAGTCAAAGCAAAACTACAATCATAGCCTATGCGCTGGGCCGTGATAAGCACAAGCATGAGTGGATTGCAAACTCAAAGCAAAACTATATTCATATCCTATACACTGAGCCGTGACATACACATGTGCCCGAGTGGATTACACGGTACAACGGTTGACGCTACACTGGCCGCTTCTGGGACACAAAATTCCACTCCATGGCACAGAATGTGTGCAGACTATAATAAGCAGTAGTCATGCAGAGCTGGAATGTGATAGACAATAAACCATTGGTATGAATATTCATGAGGGAGGTCAGATCAGGTTACAAAATTGCAGGCGAGACAGGTGACAAAACTGACATGGGGTCATTGTTAATGAGCTAGGTCATGGTGATGAGACTGACAGTGAGGTTGAACTGTGCGGAAACGTTGACCCGGAGAAAATGCTCTATTCTAAGTTAAACCGTGCCCATTCATCTCATCAAATCTTCCTCCACCACTCTTTCAGCCACAAAAGACAGTCTGTGAAAGACTGTTTCTCTGGATACGTTTCAAGGAAGAAATGCAATGTGGAACACAACAATGACAGCACAAAGAGTGTTTACGCAGCTGTTGTTGCGGTGTTTTTTTTCTTCTTTTGTTTGTTTTGATTTTTGATAGATCAGCCACGCTGTCACCAGCAAAGAACACCTACATTACAACCTCGTGACCCACCATGATCCAGCTCATTACGAATGACCCCAGGTAAATACTGCACCCAGTCTTGCTTTTCATTTCATGACACTCACGCAAATAGGCAGTGGTAGTTAATGCAATGGACCATTCTTAATGAAATACCTCATGGTAGGTTAGTTAGTTAGTTAGTCAGCTGGTAGGTTGACCAGGCTTAAAGCACCAACTAACTAACCAACCTACCGTGACCTATTTCATCAAGAATGGTCCATTGCAATAACGTTACCTGCCTATCTGCACACTGCATGTTGGTCTGTTTCAAAGACTGCCTTACAGTAGGAGTAAACCAACACTGCCCACACTGGAATCCTCCCAAAAAGCATCCAGAGGTGTGAGTGCATCAGGGAGAGACCTGGACGGCACCCTCTCACAAAACAACGGTCAGCTTAGAGAATTATCGCTGCCCCTGCCCCACACACACTCTAGACCCAAGACTGGAGGCAAAGCAGTTGCAGCAACTGAACCATCAGCAGAACGTCCCTACCATCACTGAAAATGACTGCACGGATCCTAAACTGCTGCCTCCTCAAAGGCTCACACCACAGGAGGCATGCAGCTTCCTCATCATCAGCAATGACGCGCTCCTGACAAGATCAGCCAGTGTCATTAGCAAAACTAATGTCAGTGTAATCTCAAGAAGTCTTTTCGAAACGAGTATGGACCACTCTTATATAAGGTCGTGGCGGGTCATGAGAACAAAATCGAGGTTGGATTGTTGGTCTACGCTACAGTTGACATAAGGGCTGAGCAATCATGGTAGCCAATAATAATGTACATCACATGCATACCAACACCACTGTGCACTGCCCCGTTCTTCAAATTCCAAGCACAACAATAAAACTACATTTCTACAGATTCCCACTGTTGGGCGAGATGAAATAACAGTTAACCCAGATTCGGTCAGACATAGGACAGCAGCTGAAAATGAGAAGGGAACATACAGATCCCATGACCTGCAGTGACCTAGCTCACTAAAAATGACACCGGGTCGATACTGTACCCCACCTCGCTAATGATTCTGTGACCCAACATGACACACACTCTTAAAGGCCAAGTCCAAGGTTAGGGGTGATTTTTGACACAATTTCCGTTAAAGCTCGCTGAGAATGATGATGTAGGTGAAACTGTAATCTGATGGTTATAAATGCACGAAAAAAGGCATTTTCTGTTGTACTGAAAGCGTTGCCATGACGCCCAAATCACGTGACCATATGCCTGCTACGTCACTCTGGGGAGTTGCTGCAAAATGGCGAACTCGAGCTCCGAAGACGAAACTGTTACTTTGCCCGAGAGACCCACAAGGATACAGCCGTATCAGTTTGAACCTGTCAGGCAGGATTTTGAAAGAGTACTGGAACATCGTGTCAGCTTCGAAGCAAACCCCATGCGGTATTAGCATGGGGTTTGCAAAATCGCACTCATTGAAGTGCTCGCTACACAAATGGGCATGATGCGGCGCAGCAAGAAAGTCAGCTCGTTTGAATTGTATAAATTTAATCCACTTTCGCCTCACTGCGGGTCGATTGCGCGGGAGCTCGTGCACTGTTATACCTGGGGTCGTCTGCAAATTGTTACAGTTCGTGGCAACACAGTAGGCCGGCATAGTTAACTTTTTTGTCGACCACATGCATACACAGTTTACTGAAGAATCTAAGATGGCAAGCGCACTGACTCCCCAGACTGACATCACCACCGGGAAAGTCACGTGACTGATGGAGAACCCGAGACTAGTCTCGGCCAGCCTACGGAAAATAAAATCGATTAAAAACCCAATTAAACATTTTTTATTTCTTTTTTATTTCATTAAATCTGAAACTAGTGACTCATTTGTCAATCATTTTGATGGTCATTTTGCATACTTAAAAACGTTGGACTTTTACTTTAAGAGTGGTCCCTGACGGAACTCTGATGCTGAAACAAGAGATGGGGGGGGGGGGGGGGTCACTCTGGACAACTCTTGTGGAAGCCTCATGTGCCAGCGAAGGCACTTAGAATCCCTGCAGAAGGGGGAGAACATGGTTTACTAGACTGTCACATGTCTATCATGCGGTTCATTAGACTGTCACATGTCTAGCACGTGGTTCCCTAGACTGTCACATGTCTATCTGTGTATCACGTGGTTCACTAGACTGTCACATGTCTATCATGCGGTTCATTAGACTGTCACATGTCTATCACGTTGTTCACTAGACTGTCACATGTCTATCACTGTATCATGCGTTTCACTACTGTCACATGTCTATCATGTGGTTCATTAGACTGTCACATGTCTATCACGTGTTTCCCTAGACTGTCACATGTCTATCAGGGTATCATGCAGTTCACTAGACTGTCGCATGTCTATCACACGGTTCATTAGACTGTCACATGTCTATCACGTGGTTCCCTAGACTGTCACATGTCTATCAGTGTATCATGCAGTTCACTAGACTGTCACATGACTATCATGTGGTTCACTAGACTGTCACATGTCTATCACGTGGTTCCCTAGACTGTCACATGTCTATCACATGGTTCATTAGACTGTCACATGTCTATCACATGGTTCATTAGACTGTCACATGTCTATCACGTGGTTCCCTAGACTGTCACATGTCTATCACACGGTTCATTAGACTGTCACATGTCTATCACATGGTTCACTAGACTGTCACATGTCTATCATGCGGTTCATTAGACTGTCACATGTCTATCGCGTGGTTCCCTAGACTGTCACATGTCTATCACATGGTTCATTAGAATGTCACATGTCTATCACGTGGTTCACTAGACTGTCACATGTCTATCACACAGTTCACTAGACTGTCACATGTCTATCTGGTTCACTAGACTGTAACATGTCTATCGCACAGTTCACTAGACTGTCACATGTCTATCGCACAGTTCACTAGACTTTGGTTGTAAAGCTGAAAGGACACCCGTAGTCAAACAAAAGCATTGTTCATGCAAATTAATGGAGCCTTTTTTCTTTTCTTTTTAACCACATGGTTACATGATTTCAGTAATACAAAGTATATTGCTTCTCCCTTTTGTGTTTGTTCTGTTTTTGCTGTTGTTTTAAATGACAAGCACATAATTATGGTCAAGGCAAGCGTGCACACAGTAATCTCTTGCTGATCAAAATGTACATGGGATTGCACAGGAAGTGAAGCATCACAAACACAAATGCCTGATGAGGACATGCACCAGAGTGACAAATATGGATTTTCTTTATCCTTTTGTTCTTTTCTCCACAGATTCAACAAAACATCATCTTCACTCGTACAACAAATCACACCTACATGTTCACACTGACACAATCATCACGGTTGACTACTTAGTCATTAAAGACCAATTATTTATCCATCTAGGCATACATATCCTCACTCACATAATCATATTATAGCTTTACATTCACCTTTACTAGTGTAGTAAGTAACACTATAATTTTACCTTCATCTTCACCAGTGTAATAATGAGTCACACTATTATAGCATTACATACCTCTTTACCAGTGCAATAAGTCACACCACAGCTATATATTTCTCTTTACCAGTGTAACAAGTCACACTATAACTTTACATTTCTCTTTACCAGTGTAACAAGTCACACTATAACTTTACATTCATCTTTACCAATGCAATAAGTCACACTATAACTTTACATTAATCTTTACCAATGCAATAAGTCACACTGTTATAGCTTTGCATTCATCTTTACCAGTGGAATAAATCACACTATAGCTTTACATTCAGTCAGTGTGAAACCTTCACTACATTCATCTTCACACCATACTTTACATTCATTTTACTAGAGTAATAAATCTCACAGCTCTAGCTTTACAATATAATGTCTTCACTTCTGAAACAATCCACACTATGGCTTTACATTTCACAATGACCTTTGCTGGTGTAATAAATCATACTATAGCCACTTCTGTAATAAATCACACAGCATGCCTGTACATTGGTCTTCACTTCTCAAACAGTTCATACTACGGCTTTACCTTCATCTTTACTGGTGTAACAAATCACACGATAGCTTTACATTTATCGTCACCTGTGCAATAAACCACACAGCCATGCCTGTACATTTGTCTTCACTTTTGAAACAGTTCACACTGTGGCTTTACCTTCATCTTTACTGGTGTAATAAATCACACTATGGCTTTACCTTCATCTTTACTGGTGTAATAAATCACACTGTGGCTTTACACTCATCTTCAGTAGTACCATAACATACAGAGATGGCTTATTGTTACAGTTAACTTTACATGTCTTCACTTTACAGGTCTTCACTTCTGAAACAACTCATACTACAGCTTTACATTCATCTTCACTCGTGTCATATATCACACAGCTACAGCTTTGCATGTCTTCACTTCTGAAACAACTCATACTATGGCTTTACCTTCATCTTCACTAGTGTCAAATATCACACAACTATAGCTTTACATGTCTTCACTTCTGAAACAACAACTCATACTATGGCTTTACATTCATCTTCACTACTGTTATATATCACGCAGCTATAGCTTTACATGTCTTCACTTCTGAAACAACAACTCATACTATGGCTTTACATTCATCTTCACTACTGTTATATATCATGCAACTATAGTTTTGCATGTCTTCACTTCTGCAACAACTCATACTATGGCTTTACATTCATCTTCAGTAGTGTTAAATATCATGCAACTATAGCTTTACATGTCTTCACTTCTGGAACAAATCATATTACGTCTTCACTGCTGTCATAAACCATCATAATGTAACACTCCAGGAGTTTAACACTAGCTTAGTAGTACTCAAACAAAGTCACACAATGTAACTATTTAACACTATTTTATTGTTTTAATTATTATGTCTTTCAACAGCCTTGAGAGCACTGAAAGAAAAGAGACCTACAAGTGACACGGAACTCCTCCCACAGGTAGAGAAAATGAGCAAAGGGTGTATTGTATGTCTTTTAACAGCTTTGGGAGCATAGATATACGGGAGAGAGATCACATGTAACATGGAACTCCTCCCACAGGTACAGAAAATGAGCAAAGGGTGTATTGTATGTCTTTTAACAGCTTTGGGAGCATAGATATAAGGGAGAGAGATCACATGTAACATGGAACTCCTCCCATAGGTACAGAAAATGAGCAAAGGGTGTATTGTATGTCTTTTAACAGCTTTGGGAGTACAGAAAGGGAGACCTACATGTAGCATGGAATTCCTCCGGCAGGTAGACAAAACGGGCAAAGGGCACACCTACCCACACTGCACCTACCAGCAAAGCTCAGCTACATGTTGGCAGTTATGTAAACATGTGTATGTGTGCGCACGCGTGCTTGTGTGCGCGTGCACACATGTGTAAGTGTGTCTATGCTGGGAGGGGGGGCCGATGTTAGACAACAAATTTTTGTATGGTAATATCGTGTGTTTTGATGTCAGTTGTCTTAGCTTGATTATGAAATGTGCGTGCCTAGGGCTCGTTTGAGAAATGGTGCTCTAAGACCTCACTATTATTATTAATAACCCCATAAACAATGCTTCCTGCAAACACCATGGGAAATGAGACTGCCAAGAAGAACCTCATGATTAACGTCAGAACTAATTCGCACTTCCTTACAAAAAGGAAGGTGAGTATTTGCCAATGAAGACGTAGCTCTCTGCTCCTGTACCCCAGTACTGTGCAAGAACTACAACGATGGCCCCTCTCTCTGAATGAAGACGGTCAACCCTCTGAGGCAAACAGCTGCACACCCAAACTCCAAGCACTGGTTTACCACATCCTTCCTCCAACCCAAATCTGAGGCAAACAGCTGCACACCCAAACTCCAAGCACTGGTTTACCACATCCTTCCTCCAACCCAAATCTGAGCCTGTTTGAAATCCCAAACACTGGCAGCCATACCATTGTTTGGACACTGGAAATACTGCACACGCTGGTACAAATGGGCAGCACTGCTCTTACAGCTGGCCTTGCCACAGAAAGGCCACCCAAGTTTTCCACAAGGAAGCAGTGAAGCACCAACTAGAAAACAGCCAAAAAAGAACGGGAAGCATGGTTTAAGACTGTAGTTTGATCCCCAATATCGTCAGTGTTTTAAAGGGGACACAAAGAATAGGAAGCATGGTTTCAGACTGTAGTTTGACACAATACCTTCAGTGATTTAAAGGGGACACAAAGAATGAGAAGCATGGTTTCAGACTGTAGTCTGACACACAATACCATCAGTGTTTTAAAAGGGAAACAAAGAATGGGCAGCATGGTTCCAGACTTAGTTTGACACCCAATACCAAAGTCAGTGTTTTAAAGGGGGGGAAAATTGAAGAAGCATCACACACCCTACTGATAAGAATGGAACAGTTTCTCACTGGCCTTCTTGTTCCTTTTATTTTTTTAAACCAACAGTTGGAAAGCTGCAAAAAAATACCACCATGAGTGCTGCCATTTTGTGCCCCAAAGTCTGTGTCAGTGACCTCATGAGCAAGGCGGGCATGGTTTACAAAAGTATGAAACATGTGACGAGGCAACTTTTCTCTCTCTTCATTGGTAAAGTGGATCAACACAGCTATACCCTTGGGAGCTCAAATTTGAAGAAGAAAAAAAAGAAAAAATGATTTTCTTTGGCATATAAATTAATAGAACCACCAAACAGAGCATGCAGATGCAAATATTTGCACATTTTCTCTGTTTCCAGGCCAAACTGCACCTTTGGTTGACTTCCCTATATTCCCCCTGATATAACTGCAATGGTTGACTGGGCGTAAAACATCAAGTTACTTACTTACTTACCCACTTCCCTATAAAGGCCACAAACGAGCCTCAAAAGTACTTCCTTCATGTTCCTAATGTGCAGTAAACTGCAGCTGCAAAATCCAACCATTACAATATTTCACCCTCACATATGTCACTACTGAACAGACACTTGCCATAAAAACAGCTGCTTACTAAATATGGATGGAACTATTAGCAGAAATTAATTACAACAGTGGTAACAGTGATTCCAAGTTGGCAGCTAAGCTCTTGTGAAGTAGGGAGGGTCCTCACAGCTTAGCTACGACAGAACCAACGACAAAGTTCACCATCATAAATCAGTGTCTCTACTGCCTAATAGTAATACACACATTTTTCATTGACAGGAGAACTGCCACACACTTGTGACTTGACAAATATTGTATAATATGTATCAACCTCCACCACAACTCAGTCCATTAATATATATATATACACGTCAGTGAACAAATATTAACATGGAGGTGGAACAAAATTATGCTGATTTCCCAAAGCTTAAGTTGTCAAGTTCACTAACAACTGGAAGATGTTTACCACGTGCAAACGAATAATCTTGACTGGAAAAACAACAACAAAAATGATGCCCTTCATACACCAGAGGAAACACCACTGAAGTCTTGCTTTCAATTTCTGTCAAATACAAAAATAAACTGTACACAAAACTGTCAATAAATTATGCGCTCTCTCTCTCTCTCTTCCACACACACACACACACCCACACCCCCCCCGCCCCCCCACACACACACTTGTAATGAGTGGCTGCTAGCTACCCTACCACACCAAGACATGGAGAGAACACAGGTCAGTTGCTGCTTCGCGACGTTTGATAGGATGTTGAGCCTCCCGAGTAGGCTGCTGTTGTTGCTCTTGTTGATGCAGATGTTCTGGGCGGTTTGGATGTGATGACAAAGCAGTATATTCCCAGGTAGCTGCAGATTTCTTGACACACCGTCCATGAGTATCGCCATATGTCAACCAACACGAACAACTGCAATTAAAGTTTTTTTTTTTTTTTAAATTAAGCAGTTAGGATTTTATTTTATTTTTTTATGTGGTGAAAGTGAGAAAAATAAATAAATCAAGAACAGTAAGTGTTCAGTCAACTTACACTAAACATGGAAAAATGTAACTTTCACGGTATTTATAAACTCCTCTGACTTGGAAATGGGTCAAGGTAAATGGGTCAAGGTCATCATCTACCATCTAATTTCAAATATCTAATATCTAATTTCAGACTTTTTTGTTGTGAATTTTGAAAAAAACGAATAATAACCCCCCCCCCCCCCCCCCCCCGCTTTTTCAGCTGCCAAAGAATGTTTAGCATTCATATACACAGTATAGTGTTTGTGGTTGTGGGTTGTGTGTGACTCACCAAAGATGCCCACAGCACCACATACTCGCTGATGACGCAGTCGAAGTACTGGTTGATGATCAGCAGGGCCGGGCCTATCATCCCGCTGTCCCATAAATCCATCTCACTCTTTGTCATGTGGGCCACCTTTCAATACACAAATCATCTCCTATCACTGGGCCACCTTTCAACACACAAATCATCTCCTATCACTGGGCCACCTTTTAACACACATCTATCACTGGGCCACCTTTCAACACACAGATCATCTCCTATCACGGGGCCACCTTTCAACACACAGATCATCTCCTATCACTGGGCCACCTTTCAACACACAAATCATCTCCTATCACTGGGCCACCTTTTAACACACATCTATCACTGGGCCACCTTTCAACACACAAATCATCTCCTATCACTGGGCCACCTTTCAACACACAAATCATCTCCTATCACTGGGCCACCTTTTAACACACATCTATCACTGGGCCACCTTTCAACACACAAATCACCTATCACTGGGCCACCTTTCAACACACAAATCACCTATCACTGGGCCACCTTTCAACACACAAATCATCTCCTATCACACACACACCAGATGAGAGCGTAAACTGAGATCCCCAGTGTGCATACACAAACAAAAGGACAAAAGCACATTAAAGATGCTGTAGTCCATGTCCAAGTTCGGAGGACTGTGCAAACACTAAAAATAACCCAGCAAGCACTAGAAGACCGGATGACCTGAACGCATGTGGCTTCCATTAAAATACTGTAAACTGGTGCATGGTTGCATGGTGTGCACAGAAAGCGCACCAAGATAGCTGCAGCTTTGTGTGGCACCAGCCATGTAACAACCAATAGCACCGTTAGTACACCACTTCAGTGGACGCTCAAAACACAGATGTAAAACTACGTCCACTCATTCTGAGTCACATGCAACTAGAACACATCGCATCTGCTTGGAAGCAGAGTGCTACATAAAAACAATTAATCAAATCAACAAAACCCGAGATATTTTTGAAAAGCTGTTGTCTCCCCACCCCCCACCCCTGGGTTGTTGTGAATCACCCTGGGGTGGGTGTGCAACAGCATAAAGGGAAAGACTAACATACAAAATTTTAGCCATTAACGTTGCCCCAAAATTTGAGTTATTCAGCACACACAGATGAGACACACTCCTCTTTCAGCCACCAGTTTTATCTGCCAGTTCAAAATCATTCTCTTTCAGTGAACTCTCGCTCGACCAAGGGGCTGGGCTGTACATGAATGCGAGAGAAAAACGTTTCCAGTAAATCTGTCAAACACTTGTGGGTGCTGCCACAATTTTATCAGACTTTGCAAGTTACATAGTGGGTGAAGCATTCTCTCTCCTGGTGCCTTATATACTCTCTCTCTCTCTCTCTCTCTCTCTCTCTCTCTCTCTCTCTCTCTCTCTCTCACACACACACACACAAACACAGTCTCTCCCTCTCTCACTTTAACACACACACACACCTACACACACACAAGCACACACAGTCACACACATACACACATAGTCTCACACAAACACACACTTACCACCAGTCTGTTTGTGACCTTGGCTATAAGAATGCCAAAGGCTAAAAGGTAGAGACAGGGATGGTTTTCAAAGACATGTGATGGTGACTTCAACGCGACCATGATAGCGGCACCCATGACCATGGCCATAGGAAACAGTGGGAATATTGTGCTTGTACCCTGAAACACACAACATGAAACAACGTAGTCACTCAGCAGTCATTTCACCTCTGTCAGTTAGTCTCTTTGTTTCGTGATTTGCGAGAGCGCCCAGGGTGTCTGTTCTTTTCTTGTCTGTGCTTCCCTTCACAATACCTAACTCTGATGGGTAAAACAGGGTAAGGTCTGTGTGAATGTAATAGCTTTCGTGCACATGGTATTTAACCCTTTCACTGCCAACAAACTGTATTACTGGTGCAGTTTCCTCCCCGAGATCACTCTCCAGAAAAGGCTGAACAGACCAAAATATCTGCTTGAGTAACTTTGTATGGCGTGAGAATATGTCCAAACTTAAACTAGTCAAGCATGAAGTCTTCATTACGACTGCCAATACTTATAAGTAGATGGAAAACATCTGTCAGTGACATCATATGATGTCCTGGGGGCAGCGAATGGGTTAACACAATGCATCTCTGCCATTTGGGCAAATGCTTTTACCACGTTCCAGGGCACTCGTGTTCAGCCATGTAACTGAAATGACAGGAGCTTTGGCCTTTGCATTACCTTTGTTCTACAGGCAGCTGTTTCTGTGCCTGTGGGCATCTCACCAGGACTTATCACCTGGCTGTACTTTTCCTCTGTTCCTCAATCATCTGTCTGTGTACAAGGGGCATCTCACGAGGACTTGTCACCTGGCTGTACACTCCTCTGCTCCCAAACCATTTGTCTGTGTACAAGTGAACACCTCACTAGGACCTGTCACCTGGCTGTACACTCCTCTGCTCCCAAACCATTTGTCTGTGTACAAGTGAACACCTCACCAGGACCTGTCACCTGGCTGTACACTCCTCTGCTCCCAAACCATTTGTCTGTGTACAAGTGAACACCTCACTAGGACCTGTCACCTGGCTGTACACTCCTCTGCTCCCAAACCATTTGTCTGTGTACAAGTAAGCACCTCACTAGGACTTGTCACCTAGCTGTCCTCTGTTCCCAAATCATCTGTGTACAAGTGAACACCTCACTAGGACTTGTCACCTAGCTGTACACTCCTCTGTTCCCAAATCATCTGCGTACAAGTGAACACCTCACTAGGACTTGTCACCTGGCTGTACACTCCTCTGTTCCCAAATTGTCTGTCTGTGTACAAGTGAACACCTCACTAGGACTTGTCACCTGGCTGTACACTCCTCTGTTCCCAAATCATCTGCGTACAAGTGAACACCTCACTCGGACTTGTCACCTGGCTGTACACTCCTCTGTTCCCAAATTGTCTGTCTGTGTACAAGTGAACACCTCACTAGGACTTGTCACCTGGCTGTACACTCCTCTGTTCCCAAACCATCTGTCTTGTCTGCATACAAGTGAGCACTCACCAGGACTTCCCACCTGGCTGTACACTCCTCTGTTTCCCAATCATCTTCTGTGTACCAGAGGGGATACCACGGTCACCTGGATCTGCCATGCTGCATGACAGCTCCTTACTTCCCTGCTGCAAGTCTCTAGAACTTCACAAAGATAACAGCTTGTTGCTGTTGGTTGCCAGGGTGCAGACAGATAGGCACGTTTCAATACATGAGGATGGATGTTGTTACTGTGTTAGTAGTATTACTGAACCAATCGTAAAATGTTCCAAATTACCATTCTTGGATTCACCCTGATATAACTGCAATGGTCGACTGGGCATAAAACACCAAGTTACTTACTTACTTACCATTCTTGGACACAATGTTTTCTTTCTTTTTTTCGAACGTGCCTTGCCAGTTTATCAAATAATTTGAGCATAAATCCATAATCAAACTCACATGCACACACACACACATGCGCGCGTGTGCGCGCACACACACATGCACGCACACACACACACACACAACCAAACTATATGTACAACAATATTCACGGACTGATACAGTGATAGGCAAAAAAATTATCCAACAGTTCAGGCAAACCAGTGTACTTACAGCAACAGTGGATTTATTTTTGCCAATGCCCCCTTCCATAAAGATGACGGTAAAGTTTGACTTCAGCTGAAGCAAGAAGCCGAAGATGCTGAATGCAACAGGTAGCATCTTCAGTTGTACACCAAGCACCGGCACCTGTTGACAGGATGTTTCTGTCAGGTAACAGTAAAATGAAGCCTAAAGCACCTCTTGAAAAATGTTTTGTAAACCCTGCAAGACAGCACAGACCATGGGAAGTTTAACTGCTGTGTACATTATGCATCAGTACTCAACTAGTTAGACTGCCTGTATGCACATGCTAACAGTAGCAGGCTCTGTGATAATACCAAAGGTTTAGTAATAATGTACATTTGTAATGCACTTAAAAACATCATGAGCACTCAAAGAAATCTACAAATCTAAATATATATCACAGTCAGTCCTGTCTACACTACTTACATGTATTAGACATTAGCAATGTGTGTGTGTGTGTGTGTGTCACTGTGTGTGTGTGTGTGTGTGTGTGTGTGTGTGTGTGTGTGTGTGTGTGTGTGTGTGTGTGTGTGTGTGTGTGTGTGTGGGGTGTGATGGGGTATACAGTATGCACACACACAAACACTGGAAATTTCGGGGGATTTTACTTTATTTGGTAAGCAAGTTTTACCAATGCTTGGAAATAAATAATGGTAGTTTAATTAAAAAAGCAGAAAATACAAGCTTGTTGCTCATCTAAATGGGTGAGAAAAACAACAACAAAAACAAACCAGCAATACTGCCCCTTCCCCATCACCATCACCCCCCCCCTCCCCCCATCTCTGTGGTAATACACTAATAATGAACCACCATGAACCAGGATGCACAGAATGACCTGCAAACAGTTCTGAAGCTTATCAGATGCTGCACCAACAAACACTATGTCACAGTCCCTCCCTATGACCTTGACCTTAAAAAGCATAGAGACAAAACTGTAATATATTTGCCTGGCACTGATGCACAACAAATCAAGTATGGCCACAAAAGGTTCAGCTGTTTAAAAGACAGGATGCATGGGCACATTCCTTTTAAGGGCTGAAACCCTTGACGCCACCTTCACATAGCAATCCGCTCTTGAAATCTTACTGGTAATCTTGAGAACCAGTTTACCAAGCTTCAACGCAAAAGGTTCAGCAGTTCAGATATATATTTATTTTTATACAACAATCATTTCCAGAGGATACCTCACTGTGACCCTGATCTTGAAGACAGAAACCAAAAATGTTCAAATGATATTTTGTCTATGAATGATATACCAGCATGTCAAGTTTGGTTATAATTTTTTAATTAAGTCAGCAGGTCAGAAAGATTACACATTCATTCATGGATTCAAACTCTATGACTTTGTCCTTGCCAACAGTTGTGCAGTCTTTTCTGTCTGTAATGACACACCGGTATATCAAATCTGGTATAAAAGTTCACAAGAATACAAAATGCCCTGAAAAAAAATAATCTTTAAAAATTTAAACCCTCTGACGTCAACTTGGTATTTTACACCCCATCAACCAGTGCAGTTATATCAGGGCGATAACCGCAAACTAACCTTTCTACATGACACTTCACCTAGTGATATATACACTAATCTAACAAGTTTGGTAGCAAATACCAAGTTTAGTATCTAAGTCTTCAGCAGCTAAGACATACCCTGAGCTGCCATATTCCAGACCCAAACAGCGCTGTCCCCAGATACACCAATATCACCGACATTTGCCCTTCTGTCACGTCAATTCTGTAAGCAGATAACACTCAGGAAATGATGAAAATCAAAAATTACATAAACCAAAACATTATGTTCCATTATCAAAATGAACTGTACACAAAGCTAAACGAAAACAAGAATTGCCACAGAAAATCGAAATCAAAAAAGGCCACCCGTCTCGGGCAAAACAGGCTTTGAAAGGTCTTGAACACCCCCAAACTCCAAGCACTGGTTTACCATATCCTCCCTTCAACCACTGCCGTATTTAGTTACGCCATAGGTCCAAGAAAACCGTCAGCTAACAAGCAGTTTTTTGTTGGTGCTAAAACAATAGTAAGTTTGTGACAAACAACTCAGATTATATCAGATGTTCACTTTATAACTGACCATGTTGCTTACGCCAGCTCAAATAAAACCAAAATCGTTTGAATCGAGACAGACCCTTCTTTTTTTTTCCCGGGGTGGATGCGTCTCATGTTTACGTGTGTGCTAGGGCGCTTGGTTGCTTCCAGTCTTATCAGTACCCAAACCTTTTGGAGGGCGCTGACTGCGTCAGTGGACAGCTGCACGAAGATAAAGAGTGCCCCTTCAGTGGCGTAACTAAATCTGGCAGAGTTTGGAGGAAGGTGCTGGAAAGCGATGCTCGGAGTGTGGAACACCCCATTAGTGGGGATGGGTACTAACAGCATCAACCATAAAAAATACATAAGGTTTACTACATCATGGGCAACAAAATAATAGTCACTTGCCAAACTTGAACATTCAAGAGTTCCACTCACTCATGTGCCAAACTTGAGTGTTTCTGAGCCATGCTCACTTGCCAAACTTGAGCATTTCAGAGACGTACTTGCCAAACTTGAGCATTCCAGAGACAAATTCACTTGCCAAACGTGAGCACTCCCAGTCCCAGGCATACTCACTTGCCAAACATGAACATTCCAGAGACATACTCATTCGCCAATTTTTAGCATTCTAGAGACAAACTCAAACTCGCTGCCAAACATGAGTGTTCCTGAGATAATATATATTGTATACTCACTTGCCAAACTTGAGAGTCCCAGAAATATACTCACAAGCCAAACTTGAGTGTTCCAGAGACATAGGTCTGCCAGTGTGCGCAGTAAAAGAGGAAGTGGGCAGTGAGGTTCTCAAACATCAGCACATTGGTCTCCAGTCCCATGTTTAACACCAAGGTGACACCAAGAGTCACAAAGACTGCACACAACACACACCAGAACTGAAAACACTGGGATTATTAACCTATCATAAAATGGATGGTTGTTTTAATGAAGGTTTTTGGAGCCAAGTGCTCCATTGACCTGCCTACCTGCTGGTCAGTGTGTCTATCATATCTGTCCCTGCCTCCGTCACTCTGCCTGATCCTCCCCCTGTCTTCACAGTACTATGGATCCTTACACAGAGAACTGATATACAGTACTATGGATCCTCACACAGAGTTCCTTCCTCCCAAAAACCATCAGGCACTGGAACTCATTACTCATGGAAGTGGTGGAGGCCCCCACCCTTGATGCTTTTGTGTCAAGGGTATCAAACTGAACAGTTACCTACAGTATCCCCCCCCCCCCACCCCACCCATTCCTGATTTTTTTCCTTCTGGACCAGTACAACAGCGACCATTCCCAGTTATAGGTGCCAGAACAACTGACATGTTGATTGTGGGCCCTTAAATGAAAGAAGAAGAACTGATACACAGTAATATGGAACCTCACAGCGAACTAACAGTAATACACAGTATATGGATCCTCATACAAAGAACTAATATACAATACGAATGGATGCTCACACACACTGACACAGAACTGATTTACAACACAGAATACTTTATTCATCCCATTACGGGAAATTGCAGCAAGCAGCTATATCACCTATTCACCAATAATGGCAAGTTCATGCACAGAACTAATTTACAATCATTCTCTCACAGGTTAATCACTAAATTTGTCCAGCAATCAGTTTGAAGTAATACTATTTACACTAATCACAAAAGAGCTAATACACATCCAAGTTTCCAGCTGTGTGTGTGTGTGTGTGTGTGTGCGTGTGTGTGTGTGTGTGCGTGTGTGTGTGTGTGTGTGTGTGTGTGTGTGTGTGTGTACATGTAACACACATATATATATATATATATACACACAATATTATTGTCTGCTATGTGATACCAATATCTTTGTGGTAGAATATGATTCTCAAGGTTTCCTGTTGTTGAAATGAATGAAAACGTGATTTTTGTTGTTGCTGTGTCCATGAGTTGTTTGTACAGCACAGTGAGTTTAACTCAGGTTTGAGAATGGTGCTGTATAAGAATGACCTATCATTATCATCTAACAACCCATGCATGACCCATAGGTTTGAGAACGGTGCTGTGTAAGACTGATCTATCATTATTATTATCATCATCTAACAACCCATGCCTCACCCATAGGTTTGAGAACGGTGCTGTGTAAGACTGATCTATGGTTATTATTATCATCTAACAACCCATAGGTTTGAGAACAGTGCTGTGTAAGACTGATCTATCATTATTATTATCATCATCTAACAACCCATGCCTGACCCATAGGTTTGAGAACGGTGCTGTGTAAGACTGATCTATGGTTATTATTATCATCTAACAACCCATAGGTTTGAGAACAGTGCTGTGTAAGACTGATCTATCATTATTATTATCATCATCTAACAACCCATGCCTGACCCATAGGTTTGAGAACGGTGCTGCGTAAGACTTATCTATCATTATTATTATCATCTAACAACCCATAGGTTTCAGAACGGTGTTGTGTAAGACTGATCTATCATTATTATTATCATCATCTAACAACCCATGCCTGACCCACAGGTCTGAGAATGGTGCTGTGTAAGACTGACCTATCGTTATTATTATCATCATCTAACAACCCATGCCTGACCCATAGGTTTGAGAACGGTGCTGTGTAAGACTGACCTATCGTTATTATTATCATCATCTAACAACCCATGCCTGACCCACAGGTTTGAGAATGGTGCTGTGTAAGACTGACCTATCATTATTATTATCATCATCTAACAACCCATGCCTCACCCATGGAGACGGAGTCACAGCCATGGTCAAAGAGCTCCCCCAGAGGCGTGTTGGATTTTGTTCTCCTGGCCTGTTTCCCATCAATTGCATCCAGCGACTGGTACAGAAACAGGCCCAGTGCTGCCAGAAGCAATGCCCAGGCTGGCAGCTGAAAGCACAGGTTGAATTCAGTCTTGAAAACTGGCTGTCAACAGTGTTATCATGTTGAATTCAGTCTTCAGAACCGGCTGTTGACAGCATCAGGGTGTCTTTTGTCATCATAATGAATTCAGTCTTTAAAACTGGCTGTCAAAACTGGCTGTCAAAACTGTCAGGATGCCTTTTGTCATCATGATGAATTCAGTCTTCAAAACTGGCTGTCAACAGTGTCAATGTCTGTTGTCATCATGCTGAATTGTCTTTAAACCTGGCTGTCAACAGAGTCACTGTCTTTTGTCATCATGTTGAATTCGGTCTTTAAAACTGGCTGTCAACAGAGTCTGTGTCTTTCGTCATCATGTTGAATTCAGACTTCAAAACTGGCAGTCAACAGTGTCCGTGTCTTTCGTCATCATGTTGAATTCAGTCTTTAAAACTGGCGGTCAACAGTGTCCGTGTCTTTCGTCATCATGTTGGATTCAGTCTTCAAAACTGGCGGTCACCAGTGTCAGTGTCTTTTGTCATCATGTTGAATTCAGTCTTTAAAACTGGCAGTCAACAATGTCAGGGTGTCTATTGCCATCATGAAAAAAACAGTGACCAGAACAGAAACAGACCCTGCACATCCAATGCTGCCGAGAACAACATCCAGATGAACTGCTGAAATCACATTTTGTATTCTTCCGAACTGGCTCTCTAGGTGTCTGTTCTCAAGGACACAGATGATCTACTAACACAGTAACTGGGACAGGAATGGACCCGGTGCTGCCACAAACAACGCCCAGCTTGGAAACCACAATAATTTTGCATTCTTCAGAACTGGCTCTTCAGGTCTCTTGTTCTGCCTGTGTTTTCAAGGGCATTAGGATGCTAACTGGTACAGGAACAGACCAGTTCCGCCATGAACAACGCCCAGCCAGAAAATCACACTTCAGATTCTGCAGACCTGGTTCTCTTGGCACCTTTACCATGAAGGGCATCCCTGTCCCTGAAGAAGTGGGTATACACAGGAAGAGTGAATGCACATCCACTGCCGCCCCGGGCAAACACACCCACTGCCAGCAGGGAAGAACATTCTGTTAGTCCTTGGAACTGACTTTCCCAGCTGCCTGTTATCATCACACCTCTCAGTCCCATGCAAGTAATTTCAAATTCTCTCTTTCTGGCAGAATGACCGGAATCTTTTACTGGCTACTGCAGTAACACAGGTGTGGAATGAATACCGAAATATGAGTCAGCACAAAAAATTGACCCTGGAGAAGAAAATTCACCCACTGCTCCATCGCCAAAGTTTGGTCCTTGAAAGTATAATACTTCTAAAGGATGGTAGAAACATTGTCATATTATCTTCACCATTAGCCTTGTACAATGAACAGTCTAACTGCAACATCCCTCCTACCAGTCAGTTACAGTTCCCTATTGTAGTCTATTCCCTAGTTTATCCAAATAGTTCCAATGATTTTCATCTCTTTTAACTCATTTCAGTCAATCATCAGTACCAGTGAAGGTGAAACTGACATCAAGCGATTAATCCCAGAGATAAGACAAGACTGCTCAAGTATGCAAGAGCAGGACTTTGCTGGGTCATACTATCAAGGTTAACAGATTGCAGCTACATGGTCATTCACATCACCCCGAGATAACTCACTCATGGTCGCTGACATTGATCAACAGCAAAAGGAGTGATAATGGAGCAAGCCTCTTCCAAACTGGTGTTAGGAGTTGGAGGCCAGCTCTTTATGACTTAAGGTCTTAACAGAAAGAAACCTGCTCCCTTTGTTTTAGTCTTACCTTGTCGCTGTTAGTGTTACAGCTGAGCATCACTCAGTTTACAATTTACTGCTAGTATCACTTACAAAGTTACTCACTAACTTAGTTACTGACCTGCACATTTTTATGAAATCTCATCACTCAGTTTACAATTTACTGCTAGTATCACTTAGTGACTTACTAAGTTACTCACTAACTTAGTTACTGACCTGCACATTTTTATGAAATCTCATCACTCAGTTTACATTTTACTGCTAGTATCCCTTACTGAGTTACTAAGTTACTCACTAACTCAGTCACTGACCTGTACATTTTTTATGAAATCTCATCACTCAGTTTACAATTTACTGCTAGTATCACTTGGTGACTTAATAAGTTACCCATTAACTCAGTTACTGACCTGCACATTTTTAATAAATCTCATCACTCAGTTTACAATTTACTGCTAGTATCACTTGGTGACTTACCAAGTTACCAGCTAACTCAGTTACTGACCTGTACATTTTTATTAGATCTCATCACTCAGTTTACAGTTTACTGCTAGTAAGACTTACTAAGTTTCTCACTAACTCAGTTCTCACTGTACATTTTTATTAAATCTCAAATACCAATTTTTAATGTTTTAATTTAAATGGAGTAAGCACCACCATGACCATGGTAGAAGTAGACCTGTGCAATAAAATATGAATCTAAATTTTGCAAGCAATCTTAGTGCTTATTATTATCTCTCCTACCCCACAAACATGTTTATGTTTCTTCTTTTTTCTCTCTCTCTCTTTTTTCTTTTGTTCTTCTTCTGGTCAGTATTTTATTTTTAATTTATCCGCTTTAATAATGTATAACATAATGTGATGCTTTATGTTTTGCTGCGGTTTACTGCTGCCAAACAAAATGTCCCAACAGGGACAATACGGTTATATTTTTAACAACAACAAAAAGGGGAAAAAAGGTCAGCTGCCAGGCAGTCATATTTCAACAGGTGTGTCATACCAACCAGGTCACTGCAATGTAATTACAGTTTGTGATAAATGTTATTATGATATTACAGCCTAAGTAAGACAGATTAAAAAAATGGGTCTTGAACAACTAGTTCATCAAGATAGATGACCGCATTACTGACTGCTCGCAATACATATTAGTCTTAACACCTGCTGTGACAAGTCCTCTTAGTGAACACTAGGAGGAACAGCAGGACTCCTGGTGAAAGTCCATCTTAAAAAGATTAAAGGAACTAGCTCATCCCACCCCCCAATGGTTTATTTTATTTCGGTCAGGATTTGCAAAACTTTCATTTAATTTTTTTTAAAATCATTTGCTGACTAATTTCACCAACAAATGGCCAATCACTGAGTTAAAAATAGATTGGGGTAAAACCCAACAGATCACCACACCTTTTCTCATGGACTTAGATATTTTTTGGGAGAACACTGCAATATGTCATTAAAACTAATAAAAGTTTACTCCACAGAGATGAAAACAATCCATCACAACAAATGATTGCAATCCATATGTATTTTTTTCTGTGACCTGTATGTAAAACTGAGAGCTTCCTGGTGTGCTATCCATGACATCAAAGACAATTTGGTGATGTCAAAGTGAGTGTGGATGGAGGGGGTGTGGGGGTCGAGGGGGAGGGGGCATACTGTCCTTATGAGCTCATGAAACAAATGTTAATGAAGGTCACAGTGTCAAAAAGTCACCTGATAAAATCAATACAAATTCAACAGCACATTCAGTTACAAAATGCTTACTGTGGACCATTTTCCTTTAACCAGCTCCAAGCACACAAGAATAGCCTGGGAACAAGCATTTCTTTTAAGACTAAAAGATCAAGGGTTCCTTTTAAGACTAAAAGATCTACACCCACTTTTTTTTTTTTAACTGAGTGTTAAGAATGAATGTTTTAAATGTATATATTATATTTATAACGAATACACAAGTAATTCATTTTATCACCTAACAATCATAATATTTAAACCAGAAAGTCTGCATTAAACGATCAATATAAAATTCAAACACAAACTTCAATTTTAAAAAAACACTCTAATACTGTAATAACATTAACAATAACTGGATTAGCTTTCCATCTCATTTTCATTGTTTTTCAGTTTAACTGTTGTTTAAGTGTCATTTTGTAGCTCAATAAAGGGGATTATCCTGAAAATTTGCAAGTTGTGTGTTTTGTCCTAATAAATAGCATTCTTTTGAACCTTTTATGTGCTTGGATGCTATGATTGAAGCAGGTCAGAAAACTAGTTTTTCATCATGAAGAAAAATTAAAAGGGAACCTTTAACAGCTTTAGAGTTTAACATCTCAGGGTGCTCTTCAGCCATGGTATCCAACTGTGGGGATTACAATTAAATCAAAAGCTCATTTTTTATTTTAAATGTATATTAACTCATTCATTGCCAGAAGATGTTTACATCAGTGTTTAGTTCAGCCTTGACATTTGTGTTCCTACCTCTGTGTGACAACTGCAACAGATGTTTGCAGTAGTTGTGGATTTATTACTCAGGGCACAAAATAGTAACAGCTGATTTATAATACAGAGTGTGGCAAGCTATTTATGTATTTTGTTCGACTAACCATCAAACTCAAAGTTAGGGTTAGGCAGCAAAGGGGTTATTGTTGCATGGCAGTTTTTATACATTGTGCATTACAAATTATCATTCACATGCCTGCATGTTTTAATGCACACTGTAAATTATCACTCAAGTCATTCTTTCAACCAAAGACTACCCTTCATAACTATCTGAGTCTTACCAGTTTATGGAGAGCAAAGGGTCTCTCTTGAAAAATTAGCAACAGATCCAAGTTTCTTCCTCTGACTAAAGCCAGGAAAGTGACAGGGAAGAAGGAGACTATACTAATGCTACAGTCACCACCAGAATGAATCTGCATCTAGATGGGCAGTAGAGAGAGAGAGAGAGAGAGAGAGAGAGAGAGAGAGAGAGAGAGAGAGAGAGTGCGTATGTGTACACACGCGTGCAAGCACATGTTCATGCACTGCATCACTGCTGTGGAACATACAATTTTACAAGCAGAATACATTGCAGTATGGATCAATTCCTCAATTTCATTTTGAAAATCCCATGCAAGCTCCTCCCAGTCTCATTTTTAGCAATTTATAATACATGTGTGCCATGAGTTCATGAAGTGAGTTACACCTACACCGTTACAGCAGTGTTCAAAAGGGACACAACAATACTGCATTTTGCACACAGCTGTCATAGTGTCAAATTTCTTTGTCATATCAGTATAAAATATTTACAAAATTTACATCACCATTGTTCACAAGTATGTCACTATTGTCAGATACTACTTTTACTTTCAGACATGCACTTGACATACAGTGCTCCGGGTAGAAATTTTAAGTGAGGATCACAATGACCCCCTGTGAAAAAATCTAAGGGTCAAACAGCCTAAACTGGGGGTCACAACACTGAAGTAGCCTATAATATGAACAGTAGCAACTGTTTTTGTATAAAAAATAAATATATATATATATAAAAATCACACCACAAATGCTTCATCATTACTATTTTCACATTTACAGTTACACTCATTTAGTACATGATGATGATACATAACACTTTTCTTCTTTTTTTCCAATCCTTTCAATTCAAGTCATTTTAGAAGTGTTCATTCTTTCAAATGCATATGCCATATAACAGAAACAAATCTGGCATAGGTGGGAGATCACGCTCCCCCCCCCCCCCCCCCCCTTTAGTTTTTTGTATCTGGTAATAGTAATCAGTATTATAATTGATATAATAATAAACTGGATCCACAGTCTAAAAATAACAGACAAAACACAGACCCCCCACCCCCGTGCTGTGATTGTAAACATACATACTGGGTTTTTTTTACGTACATTATTTATTATCATTCATTCATCTACATTTCACATTTCAGTGTTTTCGCCTGTTTTGCTGGACTTGTGCTTGCAAAATTACAACTGTATTACTGTGTATTTGTTGTGGTCATACAGACATGACATTATGTACAACAAACATACATCACAGTCTTTGACTCTAGTAGAAGATTCTGTTTCAGGAAGCTTTGGTGTTTGTTTGGTCAAATTGGTGTGCTGTTTTTTGTTATCCCTGTGTATCACTGTATGACATAATCATGTTGAGCATAACTTCTTCTTCTGCACACTGGGGGCCCACGATCAAGTTGCTGATCATTACATTATGGCGCCTAAGCACTTGGTGGGATGTTCGCCCTAAAGCTCCATTTGTATGTTCACTGTCATTGTGTCAGTCCAGGGGGAACTGGGATGGAGGTTGGGGGGAAGGGGGTTGGACGGGGAGGGGGAGTTTTGAGGATTTACAGGGCGGAGGCCCTTGAGTCTTGACACAAAAGTGTCAAGCGTGGCGGCCTCAACTACTTCCTTGGACAGGCAGTTCCAATCCTTGGTTATTCTGGGCAGGAAGGAAGAACTTCTGTACTGGAAGGAAGAGCTCCTGTACCATAAGGATTCATGCAAAAATAAAACCTCTGTATCATTGTATGACATGACTATGTTGAGCACAGGGCTTATGCAGTCATCCTTCAGTAGCTTGGCTCATAAAAGTTAAAACCTGTTTGCATCCCCATTCCCATCACAGTATTCACACACACACACAAACACACACACACACACACACACACACAAATCCTATAAAAATGGTGGGATTATAATTTAACTAGGTCTGGATTTTGATGTATCACCTTCTTTTGTGCTTACAAAAAGACAATTACGATCTGCATCTGAGTTCTGACACACGAACCTTTGTCACCCCCCGTGTAAACACAAAAACATTTGGTGAAAGATCTTTTTCTTATGCTGGCCCATCTGTCTGGAACAATTTGCCTCAAACACTCTGCCACTCTGATTCTACCTCCTCTTTCAAAGCTGCCCTCAAGATGCACCTGTTTAATAATTATTTCTAAAATGTTTTTCATAGCCCTGTCCATCCCCTCATTCAACGCTGTGTGTGAGTGTGTGTGTGTGTGGTTAGTGTTATTGTAAAGCACCCTGTGCTGCCACCTTGTCTGGTAGATGGGCGCTCTGTTTTGATCCATACCTTAATAACTGTCAACTGACTAAGCACATGTGTACACTTGTGCGCACACACACACATGCATGCACACACATGTGCATGTGCACTCACACACACACACACACACA
Source organism: Alviniconcha marisindica (assembly GCA_018857735.1). Taxonomy (NCBI): domain Eukaryota; kingdom Metazoa; phylum Mollusca; class Gastropoda; family Provannidae; genus Alviniconcha; species Alviniconcha marisindica. The sequence continues at coordinate 121,623 of JABMCL010000667.1, read as the reverse complement.
CACATTCGCATATATACATATATATAATATAAATTTAAAGACACAAAGTGTAAAGTTCTGTGAAGGTCAGCAGAGAAAGAACACATGAAGTTTACTTTTGTGTAGTTCTGTTTTGTTGTTGTTTTTAATTTTAGCTATGTGTTCAGTGAATTATCATCAGGTCCAGTCATAATCATAATAATTTAAATAACATAAAGTAAAATCCCATTAATTTGACCAAAGTTCACTAATGACTAATTGTTTGGTGTATGCCTGGGCACTCGTGACAGCACATGCACAAACGGGCCGCACACGTCTGAGTTTCAGTTTCTGAAAAAAAGGCACTGATCATGACGGGCCCCATCAGTCACAATATAACCAGTACGGCACCAAACACCCCCTCCCTTCTCACCTAGTGACCTACTCACCTCAGACTTAGCATCGGGACTGTAGTAGATCAGAATGAGGGTTGTCCCGATGTTAAGGATCAACCCAGCGATTGTCAGCAGGTTGGGGGCTACCCACAGTGGTATCTGCTCCACCAACCATCGCCAAAAAGGTTGCAGAAACGGCTCCAGAAGGGACACCCCACCGGCACTGTATTTGTGCTCTGACAGCCTCTTCAGCTGGCTATCGCTCAGTATTTTTGCCATTGCCGACTCCAAACCCACCGCCAGGCCGAAGTTTTTCAGTCGGAATTCCGTCATTAGATGTCACAGAAAGCCACAAGCTCAGAGGCTTGACGCAAGTGTCACAGCTGTGAAACAGTACTGAAAATATGACTCAAGTGCCAGTATTTTGATCGTGTCATCTGTGTGCAAGTGGCTTCCTCACGTCAGCTGCGACACGAAAAGCGGATGTGTGCAGTGCGCATGCTCCTCTCTGTGGCCAGCCTTTGACCTTTGAGAGGTCAACTTATGCGCCGCAGATTACAGAATGCAATGCAGTGAGTGAATAAAACAAAAGTGCCGGAGTTGGCGACCATGGAAAACTGGTGGCGAAGTGGGTACGACTGCGGGAACTCCACAGTCATTATCTCAATGACCTATTTTTAGGTCTAATTCATTGTATTGTGGCTTCGGTGTATCCGGCTGGAAAATTAAAAACATACAGTAGGAAAACGAGAGAGAGAGAGAGAGAGAGAGAGAGAGAGAGAGAGAGAGAGAGAGAGAGAGAGAGAGAGAATGAAATAGAATGAATAAAATTATCGGCATTTCTCAGTCAAAGCCATACCCAGTAGTATCCCGCCGTGGCAGCAGTGGCGGAGTAGACTCAGGGTGGGTTCCGGCAGCAGCCTGTCCAGCGCCAACGTCCACGACTGAGGCCGGACAAACCGCTGGAGTGAGACGAGGCGGGGCGTGGCGGGGGGGTGCGACTGAGACTGACTGAGACAGTGAGCGTCTCTCTCTGTCAGTCTCTCTCTCATGTTGTTCCGAGGCTACTCAGTCACTGACTTTCCTGATATGCAATCTGTTGCCAGGACTGAAAGTTCAGTTACTCAGGAATTATTGTTGTTTATAATTTAAGTGTATGGTTTAAACTTTTTTCTTTTTTCTTTTTTGGTGTTTCACTCAGTGTCGGCTTTTCCTTTTAATTATTATTATTAGATCAATTTTTATTTATCTTTAAAATAATTTTGATCTTTAGTCTCTCTCTCTCTCTCTCTCTCTCTCTCTCTCTCTCTCTCTCTCTCTCTCTCTCTCTCTCTCTCTCTCACTCACACTACACTGACACACACACACACACTGACATTCACTACACACGGCACACTCACGTCACACATCACACACACACACACACACACACACACACACACACACACACACACACACACACACACACACACACACACACACACTGACACACTGACACACACAAGCTCACACTAGTCACACACACATACACACTCAGGCCGCTGACACTGACACACACTCGGTCACTCACACACGGCTGACACGCACGCACACACACACACACACACACACACACACACACACACACACACACACACACACACACACACACAGATCAGTGACTGCATTTCTGTACATGTGTGTCACTGTGTGTATGTGTGGCGTGTGTGTGTGTGTCTGTGTGTGGTGTGTGTCACGTGCGGGCGTGTGTATATGTGTGTGCGTGCGTGCATGCGTGTCCACCTGACAGAAACTGGACAATATTCCATGGCCGGGTGTGGTGTGCACTGACGCGGCGCCGAGGCCGTTCTAGCGGCAGCACCCATAATACTAACTGAACAACGGCGGCCACAGTAGAAGTTCTGCTGTCTCTGATTCAGTCGCTAAAGATTGTACAGCTGGCCGCTCTTTGGTCACTTACATTACATACATGTACACCCATGACAGGATTCGCTCAACGCTGTCGGATCACACTCCATTACCGACTACCGGTCAGTTGCCGCATAACATGACTTGACTGACTCGAGTCAATGACAAGGTCACGTCAGTGTCGTTGACGGTGGGATCACTGACGTATGGGCCTACAATCAATTATGTACAGGCAGAAAACGGTTGTCAGAATAAGCTCAACTCCGCAGTGCCGGTTCAAAGGCGCTACTCGCTGCGGAAAACCCTTCGGCTAAACGAAACTGTCTAACCCGGTTTCATCAGCAGTGAGTGAGGCCAGAGTGAGGTGAGGTACATGGGCTGATTAATGGTGAGTGGCCAGGTCCGGCGCGCGGTGGTCCATGACTATGATGTTGGCGCTGACCGCGCGGCCGGCATGGGTTAATCAGGCGTGTAACTGAGAGAAAAAAAGCCACGCGGCCGTGGTGACGCCAGCCTAGTCAGTAGTACACCACTACTAGTACTAGTCCCCGCTTTCCACTTTGGTCCCCTGGCCTTGGACAAGTTCAGTGTTGCTTTACGTCCACAGATGACCGTACGGACTATTAGGGACGGGGATCCCAGGACGGCCACCCGAGTCGGAGTCGCCGGACCGTTACACAGAGCTCCTGAGTGCTGAGGTGACGATTTGGTGGCGATTTGATTGCTAATGGCAGACGACAGTGCCAAGAAACAGTGACACGTCAAAACTGCAATAACAAAAACAAACAACATTTTAAAAAGGAAGGTGGGAAAAGGAAAAAGAAACACACACACACACACACACACACACACACACACACACACACACACACACACACACACACACACACACACACACACATACATGTTCAAGCTTTGTTTCCCTACAACGGTTGAAATAGCCAGTTGCAAAGTACACTCAGTAACGTGAGTTCCGCGGCGTTACACTGCAGTGGTTGGTTCCCGACTATTCCAACTATCTCAGTATTGTTTTGATGGTAAGTGACGGTCTTGCATTTGCTGGTCGGAGTACGCCGGTTTGGCCGGACGAGCATCGGATCTTAGGTACCCCCTCCACCCCTCCGCCCGCGGCACTGGGGGTTCAGGTTCCATCGACATCACTGGCCATCTCAGCAGCTCGATGACCTAACATCACTGGCCACCGGCTTCAGCAGCCTGCCGCTGACCTGACATCACTGGCGACATCCGCAGCCCGCTGACCTAACATCACCAGCCACTTCAGCATCCCGCTGACCTGACATCACGGGCCACTTCAGCAGCCCTCTGACCTGACATCACGGGCCACTTCAGCAGCCCTCTGACCTGACAGCACGGGCCACTTCAGCAGCCCTCTGACCTGACAGCACGGGCCACTTCAGCAGCCCTCTGACCTGACAGCACGGGCCACTTCAGCAGCCCGCTGACCTAACATCACTGGCCACTTAAGGAGCCCGCTGACCTAACATCACTGGCCACCTAAGGAGCCCGCGGCCCTGACATCACTGGCCACTTCAGCAGCCCGCTGCTGACCTGACATCACTGACGACATCCGAGAAGGCCTGTTCCCGGTGTAGGCCACAGCGGTCACTTGATAATCGGACATGTCCATCACTGGGGACCACAGACGTGAACCAGGAGTGAATCTGGTGCACCTCACTGGCACATTTCAGTGACGTTTTGATTGTTAATGGCAGACGGTGACAGTGCCACACACACGTGAAAACTACAATAACAAAAACAAACAAATTTTAAAAAAGGAAGGTGGGAAAAGGAGAAACACACACACACACACACACACACACACACACACACACACACACACACACACACACACACACACACACACACACACACACGAACACGCACTCACCACACCATACAACATTCGCGCGGCACGCACACAGACTACACATGACCACACACACGCCCCATCGACACACACAGCACACACATGAACGCACACACACGAACACACACACACACACACACACACACACACACACACACACACACACACACACACGAAAATCGAACATCCAAAGTATACGCGTTTGACTAAAGAGGAAACGCACGCATAGGCCTGCACCTACTACAGTCGTACAGACATTCATATGTTACACACACCCAGTAGTCGGACTACCATTGGCACGTGCAGCTGGCGGAGTAACACGTGAACTAATTAACAAACGGTCATCTTGAACCCCAGGTAGTTACAGACCATGTCCCGAAGTTATTTAACAAGTTAAAAACCCATTTGGAGTGATGTATTTCAAGCATATGAAGAATTTGATGATATAATTAAAGTCGAGAGTCCAACAGAAGTTCTCACTGAACCGATTTTTCTTAATAAAAAATCTAAATTGGTAACGAAGTGTTCAATAATAAAGAAGAAAAAAGTGTATGTACTGTCAAAGATGTGGTTAGTGACAATGGAATATTCTTCAGCATTTAAGAATTGAATCATTTGATTGCAGTCCAAAAAGAATTGAATCATTTGATTGCAGTGCAAATTCTTTGTGTATTAATGCAGAATAAACAAAACAAAACCACTCATACAATCTTTTTTCGAAGTCAAGTACTTCTTTATTCCATTCAAAGCAAAACGTTGGTGCCACACATCAATAACAAGCAAACAAATAAATAATATCGACATGTATAAAAGATTCACAGTCAAAGAGTGTGCAATAACACACTAATACCAATTATATATATATATATATATATATATATATATATATATATATATATATATATATATATATATATATATATATATATATATATATATATATCGTACACACACCACACACACACACACACACACACCACACACACACACACACACACACACACACACACACATTATTGTCATATAATACATCAATAGGCACAAATATAATTGTCACTATTTTCATCCTATCCCTTCACAGCCACACACACATCCATCCATACACCCCCTGCCCCTCTCCACACACGCACTCATCTACACAGTCCCCCCCCCCCTCCCACACACACACATACAGAGAGAGAGTGAGCAGACCAAATTAGCCTAAAACTAGTAAAAGATTGTACCTAAGTCTAGTGCCAAGAAACACACGTGAAAAACACGTGACCTTAGCCAATAGGTCAAAAATTAAAAGGTTTCACCGCAAAAACAATCCCTTACATGTACACAGCACACGTCCTAGCAAAACAGCCTACAAAATTAAAAAATCACACACGATCTAAAGCAATTAATTATAACATGTTTGATGAATAGGTGCATCACATGGATAAGAAATACTATGATACAGTTTGCAGGAAAGTGGTTCCCGTATCAAGTATTGGTTGACTAAGCAATTTCAAGAATATGTTATTATTTACACTGCAGCATTTTCATTGCAGTGTAACAGAATTTGGTGGTGACCAACAACCTGCTGACAGTGACACACTCTCTTTGCCACAACCTGTTGACGTGAGCTGATAGTGACGCACTCTCTTTGCCACAACCTGCTGACAACGTGAACTGATAGTGACGCACTCTCTTTGCCACAACCTGTTGACGTGAGCTGACAGTGACGCTCTCTCTTTTCCACAACCTGCTGACGTGAACTGATAGTGACGCACTCTCTTTGCCACAACCTGTTGACGTGAGCTGATAGTGACGCACTCTCTTTGCCACAACCTGTTGACGTGAACTGATAGTGACGTACTCCCTTTGCCACAACCTGCTGACGACGTGAACTGATAGTGACGCACTCTCTTTGCCACAACCTGCTGACGACGTGAACTGATAGTGACGCACTCTCTTTGCCACAACCTGCTGACGTGAACTGATAGTGACGCACTCTCTTTTCCACAACCTGCTGACGTGAACTGATAGTGACGCACTCTCTTTGCCACAACATGTTGACGTGAGCTGATAGTGACGCATTATCTTTGCCACAACCTGCTGACGTGAGCTGATAGTGACGCACTCTCTTTGCCACAACCTGCTGACGTGAACTGATAGTGACGTACTCCCTTTGCCACAACCTGCTGACGACGTGAGCTGATAGTGACGCACTCTCTTTGCCACAACCTGCTGAGTGATTGATAGTGACGCATCTCTTTGCCACAACCTGCTGATGTGATTTGATAGTGACGCATTCTCTTTGCCACAACCTGCTGACGTGATTTGATAGTGACGCACCCTCTTTGCCACAACCTGCTGACGACGTGAGCTGAGAGTGACGCACTCTCTTTGCCACGACCTGCTGACGACGTGAACTGATAGTGACGCACTCTCTTTGCCACAACCTGCTGACGACGTGAGCTGATAGTGACGCACTCTCTTTGCCACAA
>JABMCL010000667.1:52500-110000 GCA_018857735.1 Alviniconcha marisindica | reverse complement strand
CTATGCATAGCTGATGAACAAACATTATGGCAAATTACAGACTAGCTGAGGCTACTATGCATAGCTGATGAACAAACATTATGGCAAATTACAGACTAGCTAAGGCTACTATGCATAGCTGATGAACAAACATTATGGCAAATTACAGACTAGCTAAGGCTACTATGCATAGCTGATGAACAAACATTATGGCAAATTACAGACTAGCTAAGGCTACTGTGCATAGCTGATGAACAAACATTATGGCAAAGTTACGTGGCTGCAGTTAAGCGTCATTGTATACACTACTCTGCACTGTATACACTACTCTGCAATGTATACACTACTCTGCACTGCTGACAAACACTGTAACAAAACGGCCATGTGGCAGCAAGCGCCATTATATAGGATGTGCATTGCTGGCGAACATTGTTGGAAAGTTATATGGCTGCTAGCGCCATTATACATACTATGCACATACTATGCACTGCTGACGAACAAACACCAAGTTATGTGGCTGCAAGCGCTATTACATAGGCTAAGCACCGCTGACGAACAAACATTGTGGCAAAATGACCTGAAGAACAAACATTGTGGCAAAATGACATAACGAACAAACATTGTAGCAAAATGACCTGAAGAACAAACATTGTGGCAAAATGACACGACGAACAAACACTGTGGCACAGAAAATGATGTGACGAACAAAAACAGTGGCAAAATGACCTGAGGAAAAAACATTGAGGCAAAATGACCTGACGAACAAACATCGGAGCAAAATGACCTGAAGAACAAACACTGGCAAATTAACCTGACGAACAAACATTGGAGCAAAATGACCTGAAGAACAAACACTGGCAAATTAACCTGACGAATAAACATTGTGGCAAAATGACCTGACGAACAAACATTGTGGCAAAATAACACGACGAACAAACATGGCTACAAGGTCGTGTAGCTGCAAGCGCCTGTAGCTGAACTGTGAAAGTCAACCGGGATCGATACGCTGAACGTCACTGGCCAAGAAAACAAATACATCTGCTGTACAGCAAAGTCATTGTGGGTCGTCAAATGGCCCACCGGCGACAGACTTGTAATGTCACACAGATAGACAGGGCGTTATTCCCTTCTTTCCCAGCCTCCGGAATATGACACCAATTCAATGAGAGAGAGAGAGAGAGAGAGAGAGGGGGGGGGGGGGGGGCAAGTAATTTCCCACCCCACTTTCAAATAGTTATTAAAGAAAACAAAAACAAACAAAACAAAAAACAAAAACACATCAAACAAAAACAGACCACACACACAACAACAAACCTCACAAACACACACACACGCACGTACACACGCGCGCACACACACACAAACACAAACACGCACTCACATACACACACACGCACACACACACACACACACACGCAAGCACGCACGCGCACACACACACACACACACACACCAACAATGGCGCCGGCTCATGGTGACAGGGTGACGAGTTCATGTTGACGTTGCTCTTTTCTCCGTCAGAGCACCATGTTTACCTACTATATATATAGTCACAAGACACACACACACACACATATATATATATATACACACACACACACACACATACATATACATACATAAGTCAGTCCATAGTACCAACCGCCTGAATGGCAGCTTCTTAAACTAGGCCATTAGTGCTCTCAACAGTGACTTAATTGACTGAGCCTGTGACTGTGATCAAGGTCTGTCATCGATGAAGTGTGCATGTATGTGCTTGCGTGCGTGTATGCGAGACAAAGAGAAATTCCTGTGCACGGTTTAATGTCACTGAATAAATATCCTTATATTCTTTCTGGGTTGACATTTTCTTTTCCCGTTGTTCATGTATAACCTAGGCCTATAACAATACACACGCTCTCTCTGTCTGCCTGTCCCCCCCCCCCCCCCCCCCGCCACGCCTTTGTTTAAGCCTCTTAATGGTGTAAAGATCTGCAAACATTCCAGAGAACAGGCGCATGCAGTAAGCCTACGTTATGTACATACACATTAAATAATCACCGTTACGATTATGGTCGCCTTGACTCCTCTATCTGAGAGAGAGAGAGAGAGAGAGAGAGAGAGAGAGAGAGAGAGAGAGAGAGAGAGAGAGAGAGAGAGAGAGAGAGAGAGAGAGAGAGAGAGAGAGAGAGAGAGAGAGAGAGAGAGAGAGAGGAGAGTGTGTGTGTGTGTGTGTGGTGTGTGTGTGTGTGTGTGCGAGAGAGAGACACACACACACGCACACAAATTAAAAGCGGAGTTCACTGGAGTGGAACAGGTGTAAGTATCGGTATACAGTCACACATGGTTTGACAGGTTTTGCTCAGAAACACACACTTCATACATGTATACATAAACCACACACACCACACTCTCTCTCTCTCTCTATTTCCAGCCGTTCTTCTCTCAATACCGCAAACTAAACAAAACTCAGGGAAAATGAGGTATGATCTGAAACAGAACGAAGCCTAAAGAGCTTGCATAGAATCAACAAAGGGAGTTACTTAACGCTCGAAAGACGTCAACGAACAGAACAACAAAGATACATAAACGGATTTGCGGCGGATGTACTTTTGGTGGAGTTTATGTACCTTGTCGCATGCCAGGTGAGAGTTACCAACAGCGAGGCAGGTCTTTGTCGTTGTGTCCATGTGATGTCTTTCGAGCGCTAAATAAAGGCTCATTCCCTTTGTTGGTTGAAAATGAAGGACACTCACACATACACGCACACATACTCTAGTCTTTCTTTGTGTCGCATGTACCGCGCACGCACGCACACACAGGCACAGACACACACTCTCTGTCTCTCTCTCTCTCGCACACACACACACACACACTCTCTCTCTCTCTCTCCCAGACAGAGAGGGTGGGAGACACACATCATTGTCTCGTGAGTTTCAGCGTAGCCAAATTACAGACGGCCCCACGTGCAACTGTCCGGTACTGAAACAGCTGTTACAGTATTAGTGCATTAGCAGTACATAATGAAGAGATGATGTTGATCATAGCTCTTCTGCTCAGAAATACGTGCGAATTAAGATAAGCGGGCAACTTCAGGCCGGGCTCAGGCCATGCAGACAGTTAACTCCTAGTCGCACACTTTCTCAAACAGCTGTGAAGTTTTCAGAGCGAGTTCAGAACAATGCCCGGTCCCTCTCACTCCCGACTGGTACGCGGCATGAACGGCCGCACTCGTGTTCAAACAGCCGTGAAGTTCTCCGCAGATTGTGTGGCAACGTCCAGTCTCCCTCTCGCACCTACACGCCGCACGTGGCACCGCATGGTTAACACAACCACGTGTATTAATTAGAGTAATTAACTGTGGAACGACCAAAACCAGTCATTAACGTACCTACCGACTTGGCGAAGACAGTCACAGCAGGTCAGCACCAGCCTTTCGAGCAGAACGTCTCGCTTGCATGCCGGGTGTGGCAGCAGAATCAAAGACGCACAGCACAAATGGAACCCAACTTGCAGACTCGCTTCAAAGAGCCAGCCAAGTAGTTGTCAACGGGTTATAAGTTCGGACTTGCCTGCGCCGACAGCACGTGGCCGGCGCTTGGGCTTAACAGGTGGACAGCGGTTGCTAAGTCACGGTACGCCGGCCCGGCAGAGGTAAGGTAAAGTACAGTTTACATGGCTGATCATCTAGCGGTCAGTTGGGGTTCTGTTAGGGTTGCGGCCGAACGGCGGATGTGTGTGTGTGTGTGTGTGTGTGTTTGCGTGTGTCCTACGGAGTGTAGTGCGTGCGTGCGTGAGAGACTCTGTGTGTGTGTGTGTGTGTGTGTGTGTGTGTGTGTGTGTGTGTGATAGAGAGAGAGAGAGAGAGAGAGAGAGAGAGAGAGGGAGGGAGAGAGAGGGGGGGAGAGAAGAATGAATAAACTTTATTTTACAAGGGTACTGGAATAGACACAAGATCTTTTTACATCCAGCCCTCGTCCATGAGAGATTAATTGTATTGAAAGAGAGAGAGGGGGGTGAGGGGGGTGCGCTACACATGGGAGTGCATAGGAAATGCTGGGAAGAGAGATAGGTGCCCCTCCCCTTGCCACCCCCCCCCCTCCCCCCAACCTTCCTTTTTTAATATTCGTATTATTATTAACTTTTGAAATGGAATTTGTCCAGCATAAGGCGGTGACAAATCCAGCTGAACTAAATTTAGTTCATTTTCGATGTGACATCAAGTATCAGTCAGCACACACACAGACAAAAATGTTCCTGAGAACAGAAAACTGAGATGACACTGGGATGACACATTTTTATTGAGCCACAGTGACAGTTATACAACGGAACTACAGGAGCCATTGGATGACATGACCAGACACTCACAGAAGAATTAAAACTCTGACTGAACTTTTTTCTTACATAGACTTGTCCAGTTTGGTATGAGTGCATACAACCCTGTTCACACTTGAACATAAACAAAATAAAATAGAACACCAAAAAAAAAGAAGAAAAAAAGAGACTTGCACAACCCCCCAAACAACAACAAAACCAACAAAAAACAACAACAAGAGAAACAAAAAAATAACAAGCAAACAAACAACAACAAACAGACCAAACCAACAATAACCCCAAATTAAAAGAACAACAGAGAATTAGTGCGTCTTCAAATCCTGACAACAAGAGAAATAAAGAAAGAAAAGAAAAAGAAAAAAAAGATGGTCAGAGAGATTCTTAGCTGACATTGCTGTTAATAAAAAAAAAAAGGAGAGAGAACAAAAACTGAGCAGAGATGCCAGGCCAGATCTGCTGTCATTCCATGATACTATGTAAGTTAAAGGGGCTCAATACATGACAGGGCTTGTCCAGGGAGGTAAGTAATCAGCAACATGCTGTGGACCGTCAGGTGTTTCAGGCATATACAAATCCCTAGCTTCAACAAACTATGACCATGTCAAGTTTCAGAAGAAGTGACAAGAAAAAAACAAGAAAAAACAAACAAAACTACACACTTGCAAAACATTTTTGGGTAGACCCCTTTTTGAAGCAACAAACCAATAACATACATACAAAACATAACAGGAATGATTCAGATTAGATATACTTCTCTTTTGCTAGGTAATCAAGTTGCTCAATTCACTGTTTTAAAAACAAAAAAATTAAAGGAGCTAGCCTTCTCAGATTTCATGGAAAAATTATTTTGAGATTTTTTGTTGTTATTTTAGTCATGATTTGTCGCACCATTTTTTTGTTTTTCATATGCTGGCTAATTTTACCAAAAAAATTACCAGTCATGAGTTTAACTGCAAAACTGTGGATCATGTTCTTTAAACCTGCTTCAAGCACATGAGAAGTTTAGCCTGGGAAGGATAGTTCCATTAATGCATGTACTGATGTAAGAGATGTAAGCATCTCTTACATGCTCAAACACTGTAAGAGAGTCTGCACTGGAAGCTGACTCTGGGAGAAAAATTCCTTGCTGGATCAGAATCGAACCTACATCTGACCAACTGCACTACCATATCTCAACCCCATTGTCTAAAAAAATCAAATCACAATCAACAACACAGTTTCTGTTTGGATGCCTTTAAATCCAACCTGTCTTTTGGCTAAATGATTTGATTTGACGGGTTTGGGTCAACCTACTGAATACATACTCTCAGCTCATCATAGAAAAGGAACCCCCCCCCCAATTTTTTTTATGTATATATTTTTTTAATAGTTTGGAGTGTCTGTGAGGTTTCTGTATCTCCTTAATCTTTACTCATTGTTTACATGTAGACAATTGAAAAACTGGGCTTTAAAACTGGGTTTGATGTTGAAAATGTGAGTTCATGTGACATGACTTTCTCATAAATCTTTCTTCGTTTTCCTTTCACAGCAGCATGGTGAGGCTGAGACAAGACTGATGTAGATGATGCACTGTTCCAGCAAATTTTCTGTCTTTATTTCAATGTTTATAGTTAAGTTACCTCATCAGTAGTATAATAAAAGGTACTTCTGCTGCATACATACTCATAAAACCACCATTCAAAGCCTGGAATGGAAACAAGTTTTCAGGTCAAATTGTGTCTTTCTTTGGTGTCCCTTTTAACATTTGCAAGGATGCAAGAACATGATGAAATCTGGAACTGGGTTTGTTGTATAAGTGCAAAATAATAGTCCAGCCAGTTGTCTGTTTTAGATTATCAGTCAAATAAACAGACAATTTTGTTTGTATATTTGCTCTGTAACAGCACAGCAATTTGGAAGAGAATCTGAATTTTCCTTGTAAGAAAAATAGTAGAGAGGTAGTATGAGAGAGAGACATGACCAAGGCAGGTTGCTGTTCTGATTAGCCATAGAGCTATCAAGACTGGACCATGTCTTTTTGAGATATTACTTACAATAAACACACACACACAATGGAATTACCAGCACACAGGCCTTGCTAAAGGTTTGGGTGAAGAAAGAAAAAAGAGGAAAATAAGAGTGCACACAGTTTTTTGATTGATAACTTTATCTTTTGAAGCAAAACAGGTCACTGGAAAGAGAACAGAACATAATTAGAGAGTAATGCCCTTTTTTCATCTTAAAACACGAGTGCAAGACCACCAACGGATATATTTTGACATGGTGACTAAATTACAATGTAACCAAATTATAATGTGGCTGTGGTTATAAACAGCTGTGGTTCTGTGGACAAGCAATGGCCTCTCTGAACACTTGAAAAAAAGTAGAAAAAAACGAAAAGAAGTAGAACTGAAATAAAATATAGTATTTAATAACTTGAAGAGAAGACAGTCTGACAACACTCCCCCCCCCCCCTCTTCCTCACAGAGACAGAGAGAGTGAGAGAACTCAAACTTGAAAACTTTAATACTCAAGGATAGTGGCATTAGGTCCATTTGGACCTATCTCACAGCCAGTCCTTGCTATACGACAAATACAAATAAACATGACAGTACTGCAAACAAATATTATACGCACAATTAAGCAACTGATGAATGAGGTTTCACAGTTCCTACAAATGTGCAGAAACATCAGAATTCAATTTCTTTCATGGGCATACATGTATACAACACTCATATTTTTAGGCAAATGTGTGATTCAAACAAATCCGTCCTAATTTGACGAAAGGTTATCCTTAGACATATATTTGTGTAGATTACGTTTGAAACAAGGAAGAGAAATACATGATTTTATATTTGAGGCAGGGAGTTCCAGAGGGACGCTCCAGCGAAGGATATGCTAGTTTTAAATAAGTCAAGCCTTGGCCTTGGCACATAGAGGTTATTCCTGGAGTTGGTGTAGTGGGACTTGTGACTAATAAAGAGTTGTGCCAGGTTTTTTGGGGAATTATTATTAAGAACTTTATGCATAAATATTCCTTTATTGTAAGCGAGCTGTTGTGGTAGGTTTAAAATTCCAAGTGCACTCATATTTTGCTCTGTAGATAGGGAAGGATCAGGAAGGATTAATTTACCTGCCCTTTGCTGTAGTGCAAGAATAAGACCAAATTTACATCTGAATTAAAGTTTGGCTCATAACACTGATGAAGCAGTCAGTTGATGTGCTTGGTGGACAGCAATGACACCCACTCACAGTTATGGTGATCATGACAGCCAGCAATGGATAAGTTTATTGCATGGAACAAATCAAATTGCTATGCTTAACAATGCCTGAATAATTCAGACACTTAACTGTTTTATGATGAAGTGTGGGTGATGGTTATAAATGCCCCAAAACAACTCTAAAACGAAATGAGATCTTGAATTTAGTGATGGTCACTCACACAACTTGCTAAGACTAGACATTGTTTTTGTTTTTTTCCCCTCTGCTCAACTCAGATGTTCATCGAGAACTGAGTGAGATTTTGAGTGGGGCACTATTTCCCTGCACATTGTATGAATTACAAGCACATGCCGCATTGTCCTGTACCACTATGGCAGCTGCATGCAAATTTCAGGGGTCAGAAGGCCAATGTGACCTGACTGATTTGATGTAGACTACACTCTATGCATGCCGGATTATTAGCAGGCAACATTTGTTTTTAATATGTCACTGAACAAAGTCACTACTTCAGTCTTTGAACATCATTGAAAATGACAACGCAATATTCAGCAACTGATGTGTTCACTTGAAATGTTATCTGCATGAAAATAAGAGTAAGCAAACATGAATTTAAAAAAAAAAAAATGCAATTAAACAAATGCAGAAGGTTGACAGTATACATTTTGCACACACACATAGTAACATCAAAGTTAAGGATCAAAACAACTACACCACATGTACAGATGTTACAAGGAGCACACACAAAACCTGAGCACAACAATGCATCTTTAACAAAGGAAACAACTACAAGCATTTAAATGCTACAAACACAGTGTCATAAAACTGGATTGAGATGGACAGAAAATTCCAAACAGTTTCAGCTTCAAGTGATGTTTGGAATGACCAGAACACAGGATTTGAAGAATGCCACAGCTGTAATATGAACCAAACCCTGCAGAAACCAAAGCACCATTCCAAAATGTGTCTGCACAATGCCCCTGCAACAGATGCCTAAACAAGAGCCAAGCATTCACTTTTCAAACCGTGTTGTGCACATGTCAATCATGTAAATAAACGTAAAAGCTGACGATGACAAGCTCCTTTCACATACTGTTTCCTCTACACAAGAAACAGCGTACGGCTGACAGAAGATGAAAAATGAGGAGGAAAAACTGGAGATTGCAAGCTGCATGACCAACGATCCATGGGCCAGATCAGGAGTCGCCGTGGCCTTCCTGCGACTTCAGGTATTCCTTGTACTTCTTCTCCTGAGC
Organism: Alviniconcha marisindica; assembly: GCA_018857735.1. Classification (NCBI taxonomy): domain Eukaryota; kingdom Metazoa; phylum Mollusca; class Gastropoda; family Provannidae; genus Alviniconcha; species Alviniconcha marisindica. The sequence continues at coordinate 101,253 of JABMCL010000667.1, read as the reverse complement.
TTCATACAGTTTGCTCAGTTTCTTCAGCGCCGATTTGGTCAGTTCATTGCCCTCAGCGTCATGGGTAGGCATGCCCTGATGTCAATCGCACACACAAAACAACAATATGATGATGGAGGAACTGCTTATAAATTGGCATAGCAACATGAAAATACTTTTAGTTTATTCAACATATAAGTTATAACACTTAACAAACTTTAGTACCTTAGTAAAAAGCCCTGAGTAAATTTTTCACTGAAAAAGGAGCGAAAACCAAACACACAAAAGCCCTGTGAGAATCACATGTAGCTAGTCTAAACATGCTTCTCCTATGCATAACATGTGAAAGGGTGAAAGAAAGAGAGAGGGGGGGGGGGAGAGAGAGAGAGAGAGAGAGAGAGAGAGAGAGAGAGAGAGAGAGAGAGAGAGAGATTTGTAAACTTGTTGAGAGAGAGAGAGAGAGAGAGAGAGAGAGAGAGAGAGAGAGAGAGAGAGAGAGAGAGAGAGAGATATTTGTAAACTTTGTTGAGAGAGAGAGAGAGAGAGAGAGAGAGAGAGAGAGAGAGAGAGAGAGAGAGAGAGAGAGAGAGAGAGAGAGAGAGAGAGAGAGACAGACAGACAGACAGACAGACAGACAGACAGACAGAGGAAAAAGAGACAGTAAAACCTGCATCCTCACCCTGTCATCAAACTTGGAGTACTTGTCGGTCTGACCAGTGAACAGCTCTGACGGAGGAATCTTCTTCTGGGCATCCTTCTCTGCCTGTTGACACACAGAGTCCACTCCCGCTGATTCAGATGGGCTCTCAAAACACATCCTTTTAAGCTTGCTTTCTGTCCAACTAAATCCCAACTCCATTCACAGTCACACCATCATGCATGGTACATATTTTCATTATCTGATTTTTACTTTATTCTACACTAACTTGTCCTGGCCTTACTGTTATTGTAAAACATCTTGAGCCCCTCTTTTAGGGGCTAGTCCTCTTTATTATTACAACCAAACTGCATTTTAACGGAAGCTGTAGAAATTAACTATCAGGTCAGCTGACAGTTCATCTTAGATCCTATCAGGTCAGCTGACCTTAAAGATTAACTATCACTGTATCAGGACACCTTAGCGATTAAATTCCAGGTCATCTTACTTTAGATCGATTAACCACCAGGTCAGCTTACCTTAGAGATTAGCTATCAGGTCAGCTTACCTTAGAGATTAACCACCACCAGGTCAGCTTACCTTAGAGATTAGATATCAGGTCAGCTTACCTTAGAGATTAACCACAAGGTCGGCTTACCTTAGAGATTAGCTATCAGGTCAGCTTACCTTAGAGATTAACCACAAGGTCAGCTTACCTTAGAGATTAGCTATCAGGTCAGCTTACCTTAGAGATTAACCACAAGGTCAGCTTACCTTAGAGATTAGCTATCAGGTCAGCTTACCTTAGAGATTAACCACAAGGTCAGCTTACCTTAGAGATTAGCTATCAGGTCAGCTTACCTTAGAGATTAACCACAAGGTCAGCTTACCTTAGAGATTAGCTATCAGGTCAGCTTACCGTAGAGATTAACCACAAGGTCGGCTTACCTTAGAGATTAGATATCAGGTCAGCTTACCGTAGAGATTAACCACAAGGTCGGCTTACCTTAGAGATTACTATCAGGTCACCTTACCTTAGCAGCTTCCTGGGCTTTCTTCTTGGCTTCCCTTTCCAGTCTCTTGGCCTCTTCTTGCTGGAGAAACACAACAGACACGTACGTGGAATCAGTCAACGTTTGCTCTAACGGGACTCAATGGTAAACGGTGGTGCAAAAAACAAAGCATACCTACTGGTGACAGCTAGACCAGTGCACGGTGAGCACTTTTATTGCACAGGAATGTGAAATCAGGCTTCTGAGTCTCTAACGGCAAGTGGGCTGTTACGGTCCTTCATGCTTGTCCATTTCTCTGACCCCACCCACCCTCCCCTGTTGCACTACTCCCCCTTCTTCCTAGCATTCCCTCCTTTCCTCTAAACTTTACACACTCTATACCGCAAGCTTCTCTCATTCCTTGGGCAGGTGTCTCTGTCCACCAGTTTGATGACATTGGGATTCTGTAGTCTTGACCCCCCCACCCCCCTTCCCCACCAACCTTTCCACTTAAAAGACTCTATGCTTCAAATTTCTCCTCTCCTTCCTCGAGTCTCTGTCTACCAGTTTGATGACATATCGATATGAAGGTCTTGTGCCTCTCACCCCCCCCCTCCAACACTCTATACCTTGAGCTTCCCCTCTTGTTCCTTGACAAAGGTGTCTAGGTCTTGCCCCCACCCCCACCAACCTTTCCTCTTCAAACACTTTATATCATGAGTTTCCCCTCTTGTTCCTTGACAAAGGTGTCTAGGTCCACCAGTTTGATGACACTGAGATACTGGTCTTGCCCCCACCCCCACCAACGCCACCAACCTTTCCTCTTCAAACACTTTATATCATGAGTTTTCGCTCTTGTTCCTTCAGCAAGGTGTCCTTGTACACCAGTTTGATGACACTGAGATACTATGTCTTGCCCCCCGCACCAACCTTTCCTCTTGAAACACTATACCTTGAGCTTCTCCTCTCGTTCCTTCAGCAAGGTATCCCTGTCCACCAGTTTGATGACGCTGGGCTGTCCCTCCAGGTCCTCCAGCCTCACCCCCAGGTTGGGCAGAATGTTGTCACGGACGTCATCGCACAGTTGCAGGATGGGCAAAGCTGCAAACAAGCACATGCACAGATCCAAACACTTCCCCTGCCCCTGATTCAACATAGAAGATGTCAGAGAATGTTGCAAAGCACAGTAAGTTTGTGTACACCAGAGAATAGTGCTATGCAAAAGCTATCTATTAAAAGGTTAAAAAGAACGTTTATTTAATATGACAGAACACAATGTGCAAATTTTGGGCTTCAACAGTCTTCCAAACACTGGACATCTAAACACCACAAGCAAAAGCAGATAAGTAGCCTCCATTTCATTTTTCACAGTTTAACTGCTGTTTAAGTACTGTGTTGCTGCTTGAAAAAGGGGCTTACCCTGAACATTTGTGCATGTTGTGTTTTGTCATATTAAATGAGTGTTCTTTTTAACCTTTCATGTGTTTGGATATTGTTTTCGAACACTAGCATTCATTCTTGTTTCTGATTGTTGTTGTTTTTACACACAGACACACTCAGTTTGATGATGAGAATGTTTTTATTGCCTCTGTTACTGCAGCAATACAAGCACATGCAGGTCAAAAAAGCAGACGTCAGATCGGCTAAATGCACTGCAAGAGTACAACGCACTGCAGCACACTTCCTCTGTGTGTGTGTGTGTGTGTGTGTGTGTGTGTGTGTGTGTGTGTGTGTGTGTGTGTGTGTGTGTGTGTGTGTGTATGCACTATAGAATATATAGTCTTTATGGACAGGATTTTGTGCTGTTAAAACACATTCATTATTATTACTATGTATCAAGAGCCATTCTCCAGCACCTGACAAGCTGAGCGTTGCATGAATCATCAGATCCATCAGCATGCCCATACAGTACACAAGTATATGTGAACACAGTCACGCATGTGGACACAGCCATATGCCTTTCTTAAAAAATATTGACTTGATGAAGAAAAACCGTAGAGATTTCCACTAGCTGGCCCACTGGCTTCTGTACCAGCCAGCTACCCCCCCCTCCCCCCCACCCCCTATTCATCAATTTATTGTATGCTTTCTGCCTCCTCACAAGGTAGGATCAAGAAAACACCAAATAGACAACTGAAACAAAAGACTCATGAAACAATGCCTACAATTATGAAAACTAACAAAAATAATAATTAAAGTATTTATAAAGCGCAAAATCTTGTCCGAAGAGACTATTGTAAGCACACACACACACACACACACACACACACACACACACACACACACACACACACACACAGGCACCCACACATACAAGCATACTGACTCTACAAAACAATGAAACAAACAGCCAACACACAGCATATAGCATAGCATCTGGGAGTCCTTTCACAAAGCTAGGTCATGCATGCACTGTGTCCTGTCTAAGGATCACATGTTACAAGCTAGAAACAGCTGTAAAAAATCCTTCCCAAAGTGTTATTAGAAGAACAGGTCGCACCAGGTCATTCTTGTTGACAGGCTGCACCCGGAAAGGGACAGAATCAATTTTTATGTCAGTTATTTTTAGCTCATGACCCAGATCCACCTAGACACTATGGCTATGGCTATGGCTTCCAGAACTGAACGAAGAACCCTCTGCACCAGAGAGGCTGAGGTGACGCGACCAACCTTTGAGATCCCGAGCAGACTGTCGCACCTGGTCCCTGAATCTGGCAAAGGCCGACAGGTAGGGCATCACTGCCTCCTCCAGCTGTGCAAAAACACAGGTAATAACAAACAGTTAGCATCCTCATCCATTACTAATTGCCCAGCAATGGGAGCATAAAATAGCAGAGGAGAGACCAAAACACACATACATATATATATGTATATATGCAAAATTATACAATAGTGAAAATGTGGTTCAGGCAGATTTTTTTGTAAAAGAACATGCAGAAAAATGATTTTTTTTTCTTCTGGAGTAGGCTGGAGTTTAAGCAACAATCACCAGTTGTACTTATTTGCTTCTTTGGTATTTTGATTTGCTGTAGATCTGCATCCAACTAATGCCAGCGCCAGGCTGCACTAGAGAGAGAGAGAGAGAGAGAGAGAGAGAGAGAGAGAGAGAGAGAGAGAGAGAGAGAGAGAGAGAGAGAGACACACACACACACACACACACACACACAGAAACACACACACACAGAAACACACACACACAGAAACACACACACACACACACACTCAGTCCTACACACACACAGCAACACACACATACTCGAACATGCATAAAGCCACATTGCACTCTACCACCCACTGCCCAAACTCAAAGGCTGTCCTGGTACTACACACAACACACTGTAGACAGAACACAGCTGTTGTATAACACATGCAAACACTGAAGACAGAACACACATTGCATATACACCTGACCCAACACCTGTAGGACAACACAGCTGTTGCATATGACATGACAAACACCTGCAAGACAGAACACAGCTGTTGTATCTACACATGACAAACACCTGCAAGACAGAACACAGCTGTTGTATATACACATGACAAACACCTGCAAGACAGAACACAGCTGTTGTATCTACACATGACAAACACCTGTAAGACAGAACACAGCTGTTGTATCTACACATGACAAACACCTGTAAGACAGAACACAGCTATTGCATATACACATGACAAACACCTGTAAGGCAGAACACAGCTGTTGCATACACACATGACAAACACCTGCAAGACAGAAAACAGCTGTTGCATATACACATGACAAACACCTGCAAGACAGAACACAGCTATTGCATATACACATGACAAACACCTGCAAGAGAGAACACAGCTATTGCATATACACATGACAAACACCTGCAAGACAGAACACAGCTATTGCATATAAACATGACAAACACTTGCAACACTTTTCACTTTCAGCACATCTTGTGTTTGCCAACTTTCAAGCTGATCCAAGCACAGGGTGATAGTGGACAAATCCTTCCTGACAGAGGGTGACAATGACCAAAATTAATACACATGTAGCAATGAACTCCACCAAAAGTATGCATTTCTTTTAACGTGGACCAGAAAGCAGTATGTCCTTTACTACAATATCAGCAGGTCAGCCAGGATGTGCATTTCCTGTTAAAGATGATCACAATTCATTTCCTCTCTCTTTCCAAGTGCAACAAGTATTTCAGTGCATAGCAACACAAGAGAATAATGCTTGGACATTTGACACATGTAAAGATACAGCAACACACACAGGCCACCAGCTAGCAACAGCAGCAGCAACAGAACACTACCACTGCCACAAAAAAAAGAAGAGAACAATGCTCATCATCTTTTGCTCCCACCTTGAAAAGGTCGGTGATGTAGATAGCCACGTTCTCCAGCAGACGGCGGTTAGGACGGCGCTTGCTGGCGCGGGCCTGTGCAATGTAGGCATTGCCAGCCGTCACCAGTTCTCGGATATGCTCCAGAGCACTTCTTGTGTCAATGGAATCTAGAGACAAAGAACATCATCATCAAAGCAGACGTAAGCAATACTCTTCGAGTTGGATTTCTTTTAATGAAGTGAAGTACTTCTTTATTCCATTCAAAGGAAAACGTAGGTGCCACACAACAAAGAAACAATATCTACATGTATAAATGATTCACAATTAAAGAGTTTAACTTTAAACATTAAAAAAATAGACCGAATCCAGCAACGTGACCAACCTTCCCCATCTGACCCTTCTGGCCTAGATAACTAGAAAAACAAATGTAAGCAATGCCCTTCAAGTTAGATTTTATTAGTGAAGCATTGTAAAAACAGACCCTCAATCCAGTAACAACCCCCTCCCCACCCCAAGAAACAAACAAAACAACAACAACAACAACAACAACAACAAAAAGCAAATGTAAGCAATGCCTTTCAAGTTCAATTGTATTAGTGAAGCATTGTAATTCAATACCCCCCATCTGGAAAAAGGAAGTTTGAAGTCTGAATACCCATGACAGCTTAGCTATCTGAATGCAGCAGCACCTTAAAATGACTGAAGATACTGCATGTGTGCAATCAGGCCTCCATGTTCTTGCATGGTAAGAACAACCCCCCCCCCCCCCCCCCCCCCTAAAACTTTATAACTGTACACAGTACAGTAACTACCAACACTTTAATCTATGAGCATATTTGAAACATGTTACGAATACAAACTGCACCCCCCACCATCCCCCACAACCACACTTACCACACAGAGCCTCATGGACTACCCTGCCTCTTCTGAAGGAACCTGAAAACAAACAGCGCAGTAAGTTTCCAGAGCAGCGCTACCCATTCCTATCAGTGTGTGCAGTATTTTTGTCTGTCAAAACAACGGTGCGGCTGCCAGTGTTTGGGATTTTTAATATGTACACAGATGCTGATACATGTGATTGCCCGTGGGGACTATGTAAACACCATAAGACAGTCTGCATTGAAATCTGACTCTAGAAGAAAAATCCTTTGCCACACTGGGGAACCACATCAGAAGTGCACCTGACCTTTTAGTCCAACTGAGTTATCCCAACCCTGCAATGTGGAACATTAGACTGAAGAGCCGCTTGCTTGATCAATGTTACATTCAACTACAACAGAGATGCCACTTCTTCTGTGACAGAGGCAATAAATTATTTGTTCACAGTTAATTCTCTCTGTGCAACTGGTGCACCAAGGGAAGTAACCCACCTTAAGAACCAAACCTTGTCCATCAGGGGAAGTAAGCTCAAATCCAGGCAAAGGTTTATTTGTTGGGGAAATCATTGGCCAGTTTAGCAACGCTAACATCAACAATCCTGAGAATAGCACATGTGAAGTATTTACAAAAGATGGAGAAAAAAGAATTCTTTTCCAAATAAACTGCTGGCCATTACAACTTGTGTCTGCAGGTAGTATTGCAAGCAAAACAAATTAATTGTATGAAAAATGTAGCACAAGTCTTGTATGTTGACACACACCCTGACGGTACATATTTCAAGAGGAAGCTTTGACTTTGTTGGCTATTGGGCAGTTCAGCAAAGCTGGTCTGCACGAGTGAATGCCCTTTGTAATCTTTCGCACAAAAAGTTGCAAAAGGTCACAGCTGCCACTTCGGGTGGATCTTGCTTCATGCTGTGTATAACAATGGAAGTTGAACCTAGAATTATGAAGCAGTACAAATGCCAGTACTGTTGCATTTGCAAGAAACATTGGGAAAAGGTGATGGAAAAGCATCTTTTTATTGTTTTTTGGCTGACCAGATGTTTGTGAGTTAGTGTACAAAAAAAAATGGGGCATCCTGTAGCACAAACAACAAGTTATTGCTGCCAGACACATTCTGACTCTGGGCATTCAAAAATGCCTTTCAAGCTGGCACTGTAAACTTCACAAATTCACTGTCACTGCCTTCCATTGTGAAGAAAGCATGCACCAGAAGTAAAAGTGGCCAAGGTACTTAAGTGATGCAGGGGAAGGGAATTAACAACCCCACCTGAACCGCCCAACAGTTCTGTTTCCTTACTTGTTGTTAAAGGCAACCTCCTCAGGGTTCCACTTGTCCCAGGCATCAAGACCAGAGGCTGGAGAGGTTCTCATGATGTCTTTCACAGTCAGGAAAAACTCCTGCAACATGACACAACACTCCTTAACTGGCAGAAATTATAAGAAGGAGGATTAAAAAGTATAAGACATATATATAAAACTAAAACCATTAACCCTTTCCCTGTCAAGGACCAAGTGCTGCTGAAGCAGTTCCTTCCAAAACAAGCCTCGCAGACAGGCCACACCAACTAGAAACATTCAGTTCTGGAACTCCGCTTCTCCTGACCGCGCGTGGACAGTCAGAATTTGAGCAGGACGTTCTATGGTGTCCTTGAGGCAGGTGGGAAACACTTTGCCACGGACATCACATGATGGCAAAGGGGCACACAAAGGGTTAAAACATGCACGGTGTTGTGCCATGTTTGAGATGACACCAGCGTATTATACTGCAGTTTGACTTATTCCCCGACAGAGCAGCCGGGTTCTCACTTACACCTGAGTCAGCTGGGGCACTATACACCAGAAAGGATTTCTGCCTATAAAGTGTCCCACCAAAAGACTTGTACATGTCCACACGTCAAGACAAGGTCAAGCCAGGGCTGATTTGTGTTTTAGACCAATGTACTACTCTTCTGAAGCCAACACTTAGTGTCAATGACAACGACATTGTCAATTATAAATAATAATTATAAATAAATAATAAATAAAAAAAGCTGATTCTGCACGAACAGTCACTTGTCTCTAACTGTGCACCCTTTGACGAAATGGTGCATTTGTTAGCTAGTTTGTCCTAGCGATAAGGCGTTAGGCTGGTAAGCAGACAATGTTGGTTCAATTCTGCTTCAGCTCTCCTTCCATGAACACAATGTGATGGTGACTGTGTTCCTCTGCAACACAATGAACAAAGCAATTAAATGGCTCTCATTCCTGTCCACCTTTAAGCAGGAGCCGTTCTGGTGGTGGCCACTATAATTAGGTATAGTTCCAGCCACCCCCCCCCCTCCCCACATCACCTCCTGAACTCTCAGTCCGCCCACAACCTCTCTGAAGACAGCTTGGTGTTAATTAAACAAGCCCAACGGACGAGCCAACATGGCATGTTTATCATCAACGCAAGAGACACACAAAGGGCTAAAGCTCTGAACCCCTGCAATACCCTCAAGACAGCACTCACCGTGAGGTGTTTCTCATACTCCAGGGCAATCTCCATGGTTTTCTCTCCGTAGTCCAGCGTGTCTTTCCACGAGTGGAGCAAGAACAGCAAGCGGATCTGTCGAGCCGAGTAGCGCGTCAACGCGTCCTTGATGGTGATGAAGTTCTTCAGCGACTTGGACATCTTGCAACCTTCGATGGTCAGGTGGCCAGTGTGCAGGAAGTAGCGCACCCAGTGGTCATTCTCGTAGTGGGCCTGAAAAACAAAAACACCCACAGAAAGTGTTATAATAATAATAAAAGTGTTTATAGAGTGCAAAATCTTGTCCAGATAGACTATTTTAAGTGCCTGAGTACACACACTGGCACACACAAGTATACTGATTATACAAAATTTAATTTACACACAACTTAAACAGACAACAGACACTTGAGGTGGAGGAAGACAGCAGAGTGGAGTGAAAAACATGGTGGGCGTACTGTTTTGGAGAAGAAGAAAAAAGTCCTGAGATTAGATTCAAATGAGTACAGAGAGGGTTTCTGTAGAGGAAGGGAAGGTCTTTCCATGTACAGTGGCCAAAGACAGAAAACAGGCAGGAACCAACAGTGGAGAGTCTGGTACAAGGAATCTGGAGGCTGAGAGTATCAGAAGCAGAGCAGAGAGAACGGGAGGGCATGTAATGTTGAAGACAGCCAGAGAGATTAGACAATAATAAGTAATATCCAGAGGACTGTTTCTTCTTCTATTTGTGTATGCCATCCTGAGGTTACCCTATGCTGCTGATGGGATGTTAAAATCTGAGAACTAATTTCTCTTTGTGTAATGCAGACCCCTCTTGAAAAATAACCGAAGGATTCCATGGTCAACTGAAATTACTCAACAGGAAGTGCTATGACAGACTACCAAAGAGACCAACTATGCATATGATGGTACCAGCAACTGCTTCCTTAAGCAAAAAGTTGCTCCGCCCCCCCCCCCCCCCCCTCCCACCAAAAAACAACAACAACAAAATCCACACACAAAATCAAGCCATGTTTCATACATGTTCTGCTATTGTAGAGCAATTGTTGTTAATTACAAAAATCAGATTATGGTCTCAGTTAAAAACAAAAGGAAACAAATGACAATAAAGGCAAATGCCCATGCAGTCTAACCAATATGAATCTTTATTCAAACAGCTTTTCAAGCAAACAAGCAGCACATCACCCAGCAGACAAGCCAGTCATTCATTCAGTATTATAGTAACTAACAAACAAAAATATGATTATGAGCAAGGGCCCTGGATTGTAAAAAACAAAACAACGACGACAAAAAAAACCTAAACTTAAACAAGAACAGTCTGTCAAATAGTCATAAAGAGAAGCAATATGGACAAATTAGCACACACAAATTAGCACACACACACATAGAAGCAACCCCCCCCCCCCCCCCCAAAAAAAGAAGAAGAAGAAGAAGAAGAAGACGAAGAAGAAAACAGCAACAAAAACCAAACAACAGCCTACAACATAAGGGACATAACCATAGAGCGTTTTCTCAAAGAGAAGTATAATCAGAAAGAGTTGTATCCCTTACATCGAAGGCCGACCAGGATCCGCAGCGCGACTGAAGGCAGCATGGCACCCACCACCAACAGGCCACACCACACACAGACACTCACCTCGGCCTGCGCCAGTTCGTTGTCATGGTGGGGGAACTTGAGGTCAAAGCCACCAGAGTGGATGTCCATGGACTCTCCCAGAATGCAGCTGGCCATTGCCGAGCACTCAATGTGCCACCCTGGGCGGCCCTATGACAGAAGTGAGTGTAAAAAAAAATCTACATTCACCCACAAAAAACGGTGTGGCAGCGGGGTGTGTGTGGCAGTATGGGCACGGAGGGGACGGACGGGGTTGCGGGGGGTGGTGGTGGTGTGGCAGTGTGGGCACGGTGGGGACGGAGGGAGTGGGGGGGGGTTCTCACAAGTTTTGGGACAATGTTACCACATGAAAAAGATTTAATAACAATAAATCATTAAATGTTATTGATATATGTATATATATTGCACCTGTCCCAGTTTTAAAAACAAACTTAATCCAAGCGTTAATAGCGCTATAGTCATTGTTACTGCTATTTTTCACTTGAGGTGTCTCAACTTCTATGTAGTTTACATTTGAATTTTGTACAGCTGTAACAGCATGCCAAAACACACACACACACACACACACACACACACTCTTTTGTTTCTCTCTCTCTCTCTCTCTTTCTTTCTCTCTCTCCTACAACACACACACACACACACACACACTACAAATACAAGCATTACTGATGATGAGTTGGTACAATGAGAATAAAAAAAGCAGATCAGTACGCGGAAGAGAAGTGAGATGAGATGGGTTTTCAATTTTGACTTAAAAAAAGAGAGTGGAGACGAATGCCTGACAGGACGGTAACAGACTAACACTAACAGTCTGCAGTACCTTTCCCCATGGTGAATCCCAGGAAGGTTCCCCAGGCTTGGAGGCCTTCCACAGGGCAAAGTCGTTGGCGCTGCGCTTTTCTCCAATCCCTGATGCACTCAGCTCACCTATTGACCCACAGTGCAGACAAAAAGATAGTAACAAACAAAACAAAAGACACAAAAGGATGAGAAAGCCTGATGACAGAGAGCTTTGGATATTTTAATGTCACATTTTTTTTAGATACTTGCCAGGAAAGAAATGGGAAGGTTAAAAAACAAAAAAAAAGAACTAAACAAAAACAAAATAGAGACACTACGAAAAAACACACAAAGAGAACAAGTCTCTTGGGGGGGGGGGGGGGGGGGGGGGGGGGGAGAAAAAACACACACACACACACACACTATGTTATACAGAACAAAACTTTACATACAAAAAGAGGAGAAAAACTAAACAAAACAAAAAACGACAAAACCTGCTGGACACACTGTCTGATCAGTCAACATTTTCCATATCAAACTGAATATTTGATATTTGAATTAGATACTCATTTGTAAATTGTAGTCACTAAATCTCTGATGTAAATTAATCTTATTGGGGTGAATGCATTCTATTAAGCTGATTCTGACAAAGTAACCCCCTCTCCCCCCCTCCCCCCCCCCCCCCCCCCCCCCCCACCAAAACAAAGCACAAACAAGCCCCCCCCCTCCCCCCTTTCATGGCAAACAAACAACAACAAACAAAAAACACCCAGATCACCTTCTCCCTCAGACAGGGCCTTCTTGTCGCCATAGGCTTCAGGCACAAGTTTGGCATAATGATGATGGTCCTTGCTGTCAAAGGCCACAGTGTCGAAGTACACAGAACCTTGGCTCTCATAACTGCACACACAAACCAGACAGAAACACAATACAATTTTGCACTATCATGGACATGGTTCATTCATGGATCTTTTAGAGTTATGTCCTCGATGTATTTGCGATTACATTTTTCTTCTTCTTTTTTTCCCTTGTTGTTGTTTTGTTTTGGAACACAATCATTCTTAAAGTGGGAAAACACATGAAAGTGATGCACCATTCAAAACAGACTTGAAAGGTGCTTTTCTTTCTGTTTTTCTGTCTCTGCTGTTGCAATATTGTACAATATTTTTCATTTCCCATTTTTGTTTGTTCCTCTCAGTACCTCATTTGCTGAATACATGTAATACTAAACACACAAACAGTCTTATCTCCCAGTGCCAGCAGCTGGCTTAATTTCTGCTTCATGTAATTTTCAGTCATTCAGATTTACATCCACCACACAACTGAATTGGAATTAAAAACAACAACATGTTTGTGACTGAACAGAAGACATTAATTATCACAGGTGCATTGAAGTAAATACGAAGCATGCCCATCATGAATGACCCTGTCAGTTTAAGTTTTTTGTTAAAAACTCACCTTACATGCAAAAGCAATACATTATTTCAACACAGTAACATCATATTATATACAAACATAATTCACAAAATCTTATTAATGCAAGCAGTATTTGTATACATGTAGAATCTACGAATAAAAATATGAATATGATTGTATCTAAATCCTAGACTGATTGCCATCAAACGCAGTCATTAATTCTGCCAGTGCCTTTCATGTAACAAGCAGAAAACATGAGAACTGAAAATAAAATTTAAAAAGAAAGAAAGAAAGAAAAAGAATGTGCAAATGTGCAACTGTCACAATTTTGAAGCATGAATTGTCAGCTTCTACATATCCGCAGGCTTGTTTTCTCTCCCTCTCTTTTTTACCTTCCCATTTCTTTCTGGGCCAGTTTGAAACAAAAATGTGACATTAAAATACCCCAGACTGTCTGGCTTCTGCTTTTGCTGCAGGCTAACATGCCAAACACATGTAGTGCTTCAACCCCATATTCCACCCCCCCCCCCCCCTTTTTTTTTTTACATTAAAAACCACCATTTTTTTCCCTTGTCCACTATTTTGCTTCCATTTGCAATTTACTTTATAATCAGTCTTGTAAAGACTGGTCATTTCTTTTTGCTTTGTTCATTTCCTCCCTGGCATTCTTCTGTGTCTTTAAACATTTTTCTCTCGCTCTCATATATTTGAATGTCTTCCCACTAACTTTTCTGGTAATTAATAATTGATAGTCCAGCAGATGTTTTAGCTGGATTCAGCTGTTCAAGGCTTCTCTCCCCATCCAGCCTTGAAACCACACATAAACCGCATCAAAGTTCAAGCCTGAGGAACGATGCACAGGAGAGAAGGGGGAAAGCGAGTACGCAGCTATAAAATGCGAGTTTCTTTTCACCGAAGGAGCATCTATTCACGTCTGTAGGATGGGACAGAAAGCCCCCTCCAAAAAACCGCACACTGAGAACGTGTCTGTTGACTTGTGTGGGGCCAGGCAGGAGCAAGGCACAAAGGACACAACACCAGTCCCTTCTTGCAAACACTGTCCTGCCTTTTGTGCCCCAAGCTCCTTGAGAAAGTCTCCCAACTTCCAGAAAAAAAAGGGAGACAAATGAGCATTGTGCTGGCTATAGAAACCGGAGAGCATTGCAACACCTGAGCAATGTTAATTTGCACTTGAGGAGCTTCTCCACAGGATGAGAAATAAAGAAAGAAGGGGAGCGAGAGCGTGTGTGTGTGTGTGTGTGTGTGTGTGCGTGTGCGCATGCATGTGTGTGTGTGCATGAGAGACAGAGACAGAGAGTATAAAGTCTATAATTACAAGCTAAACATTTGCATGTAAAATAAAGACTGGTAATCAATGAATGACCAAATGATCATTTAATTTTTTTAATGGAAATGGAAAATGAATAACTAATAAATACCTGCAGGAATACACAGTGTAAGTAAATCCAGAAAAACAAGACAGCAAACATTTTTTTTAAAACCTAGAATCAAGCTGAAGTAAAGAAATGTTAAGTGGGGGGAAGGGGGGTGGGGGGGGGGGGGGGGGAGATGCACTCACCATAAAATGAATGGGCACAAAATAAGAAATATCACTAATCAGAGAGAGAAAAATAAAAAAGATAAATCATAAATAAAAAAATAAAATAACCCAATCAAGTAATAAGTAGAACAAAATAATGCAAAATAAAATAAACAAATGCATAAAAAATAGTACATAAAAGGAATAATTAAAGGAGACTGGACCTGAAAGTGAAGTATGCACACACACACACATGCACACACACACACACACACACACGCGCACGTACACACACACACACACACACACACCAGGGAGATGGAGATTTATAAAAAGAGGACATGTAGAAGCAACATCCAATCACTTCAGCAGTGTGTGTGTGTGCGTGTGTGTGTGTGTGTGTGGGCTTTGAGACTGTGAGTTCCCCGGCCCCCAAAGGGTGAAAAGGATTAAAAGGAAGTGTATTGTGCCGATTTATGAAAGGGGTTCCTTGGTGTGTATGGCACAGTCAAACAATATTTCCGCTCAATTTCATTTTCTCCTCCCTTCAGTTAAAACAGTCTTTGTGGCAAACGGAGCCCAAATCTCTTGCACAATTTCCTCTTCAGTGGAAATCATCTCTTAGGATTTCTCTGTTGATTTCTTTGGCATGTGTGTTCGCTCTTCCTGGCTTTTTGATTTCTGGTCTCATTTCCACTTGATCAGCCCAGGTGCAATCTGGGGATGATTTCCTTCTTCTCTGCGATGCGTTAGAGTGAATTAAAAATTTGAGAAATGGATCAGCAGTGTCTTATTTATTTTAATCTTAGTTTGTTTCAATTTAATTTGCTCGACCCTTGGTTTCTGTCAACAGATTCTTTAACATTACAAGAGAGAGAGAGAGAGAGAGAGAGAGAGAGAGAGAGGAGAGAGAGAGAGAGAGAGAGAGAAGAAGAAGAAGAAGAAGAAGAAGAAGAGGGGGGATTGAATGAGGACACTATATTTTTCGGCGGTAAAGAGTACTTTTCTCAGTAACAAGGATATGACCAGAGAATAATTAAACTGATCGGTAAGGTAATTACATGACCCCCTGCCCTCCTCTCCAAAATAAAAGTTAAGTAAATAACAAATTCCTTTCAGACCTAATCAAAGACTGTCAGTTTTTTTAAAGTCTTCAGTTTCTAAAACTGCATGAGAAAAATACATGAACAGTTCACCTAATCTGCTACAAGCACTTGAGCCTACAAGATAACCAACACAAAGCAGCTGGATACACGATTTATAGGGACACATTTGAGTTCCCCTCAAAGCCCACACACCGCGTGTCAAAACTCGCTGCATTCAGCTCGTGGCAGCTGAAAGTGAGGGGACAGATTTGAATCTCATGCACACGTGCACCTGGATAAAAGCACTCACCCATAGCCGTTGTCGATGATTTTTTGCACGTAGGCGGTGACTTCGGGGATGTACTCACTCACTCGCGTCAGGACATCGGCTGGGAGTACCTGGAACAGAGCAAAGGTAGGATGTTTAAAATGTTTTTGAACAGAGCAAAGGTAGGATGTTTAAAATGTTTTTGAACAGAAGATGAAGGTAGGATGTTTAAAATGTTTTGAACAGAAGACAAAAAACAAACAAACAAATGAAACATTTTTAAAAGAAGACAAAGGTAGGATGTATAAAATGTTTTTGAACAGAAGACAAAAAACAAAGGGAACATTTTAAACCAGGAGACAAAAGTAGGATGTTTAATGTTTTTGAGCTGAAGACAAAACAAATGAAACATTTTTAAACAGAAGACAAAGGTATAGGGTGCTTAATGAATATTTCAAATGGAAGATAGAGGGTTGGTGTTTAATGAAACAGTTTACAACTGTAAATGGCAGATTATTTTTTGGGATTTTTTTTATTTAAAAAAAAAAAAAAAAAAAAAGTAAAAATTTGCCAAAAAGTTTTGGCCAAAAGTGCCAGCTAAAATTAATTGTCTGACCAAACAAACAAAAAGGAAAAGAAAGAAGTTACAGTCTGATTCAAAATTAGTTTTAATCACACTGGGGAAAAGATATTCAACAAAAGCCACCAGCATACTGAGTGGAGAAATGTTCTCAGTGGGATTTTTTTCAGTATTAAAATGTTTAACTATTATGAACTGGCTAAAAAAAAAGAAAAAAAAAGAGAGAGAAAGAAAGAAAGAAATCAAATTAAATAAATGAAGAAAACTAGAAACTAGAGCACAATAAACAAATAAGTAATATGCAAATATAAAATAATGTAATATGTATGACATATAGTGAATGCCAGTGTAAATAGATTGAGAAGGGGGAAATTAAATTAATAAAGACACTAAACACACAGAAAATGAATTAACACACAGATGATTAAATAACTGAATAAATACAGAAATGAATAAGTTCATTAAACACATAAACGATTGACAAAAAATATTTAATAAATATTGAGGGGAAAAACTCATGTAATGCTCATGAACACTGTAATAAAATCAAAGGAAAACCTCTGCAAGTTAAAATCAGACCAACAAGTTCAAGCAAAAATGGAAACATCATCAACATGTTCCATATTTTTGTAACATTTTATGGGTTCCAGACTTTTGTTCGACTAAGTTGAAAAGCACTGAAAGTTGCTGAAAGCTCTCTGTAAAATCCCCATGTTATTATTACATGAATATAACTAAAGACTAAACAGAAATTAAATGGAAAATAGTAAAGCTAATACAGTGGCCTCTGCATACAGCAGCCTGTGGAGAAAACAAAAAACAAAGCAATTCCCCCCTTCCCCACCAAAAAACTACAACAAAACAACAACAACCCCAAAACAAACCCAAAACTGGTCCAATAAAATAGTAAAACAAACTGTGTGTGGACTCCTGTCTTTAATAAGCCATATGGTTTCTGTGGAAGAGAGAGTTTTTGTTTCTTTTCACCTTTTTACTTCACATAAATTTGAGAGAGAGGAATACTTCAGTCAAATATGCCCCTACCTCCTGCCTCAAAAAGAAAAAAAGAAAAAAAAAAGAAGAAGAAAAAATAAATAAATAAAGAAGCGACTGAAACAGCATGAATTTAAGCATGAAAAAGAAGAGAACAGAATAAAAACTGAACACTGACCAAATAATGTCTGTTGCAAATCCAATGGCAATTAGTAATACAAAATAATGCATTCAGTAAGTAATGGAATAAATAACTACCCCAAAAATAAGTGAAAAACAAAATACAAGAAGAAATACAAACAAACAAACCCATCCCATTTGATGAAAAGAAGAAAACAAAAACAATTAATAATAATAATAAAACTTTTTTTTTTAAATAATATTTTTTGGAACAATATGAGATTTAATACAAAAATAAACATTAAATACATAAATCAATAAGCAATTAATAAAAACTAAATAAAATTAAAATAATGAAGGGAGAAAAAAAAAATGTCACTGATGAAGAAAAACGTCAATCAGAAGATAAAATTGGTCAAAAAGAGATTTTCTTTGAACTTACAGGACATTTTCAATTCTGTTGATAAAACTGACCAGAATAAGCTGACATTTTCAAATGAAAAGCCAAGTTTTTCATGGCAATCGCCAGAGTCTTTGATTGTGTCCAACTTAAAAAAAGACTTCCGCAGATGAAAAATTATCGAAACCAATTCAAACTTCTGAGCCGTCAAACTCTGGGTCAAAGCTTTCTTCTACCCGCTTAACAAGCCCATGGCCCAGCATCCGCAACATGCAAAATTTATCGGAAGTGCGTGTCCTCCATCAAAATGGCACAGCCCAGGATTCCAGGTCGTTCGGAACACTGAGAATGGCGCGCAAGATCACAGACATGGAAATATTTTTGACACACATCACCCTGCCCCAACAGCTTCAACCAATCATATTGCAGTATTCAATATCACTCCACTGGGAGTCCTCCAATCAAACCAAAGAGTTCCAAATAAGGTTTCGATCGCACGAAATGAACTTATAAATTTTCGACAGCAATTAATTGATGCAAAAAAATTGCGTTCTTTCATCCGGTACCGATCTAATGCATATCCGTCGTTACGTGGATGTGCTCAAAGCGCATGATCCAATTGATGAATTGCAGAAAGTTGTCCAAAGGGAGTTACCCACTGACCAAAGTCTAAAGGCCCATTGAACATCCTGATTGTATGATGCACGAGGGATGTAATTAAACAGCAACTTCTGTGATGAATAGGTGAAAAACTAATGAGAATATTCATTTTCTCTTCATTTAATTATCACTTTTGATCAAAAATTTGTGAAATGAATCTTGAGAGCAATCTACAGTCACTGTCATGAGCAAACGTTTTGTGAACAGCTGTTTTTACTAGAGATTCTACAACATCAAAGCTGTTTAAATATCAGCTTACTTGCTTACTCAAGTTTGTTTGATCTCATCTGACTCTGTAGCATACTATTTCGTTTTCTTAAAATTGCATTCTATTCCAAACAAATCCAGATACTTCTTATTTGTACAGCTGAAGTTGGTCTAAGACTGCATTGACTTAGCAAGCATGCTTCCTCCCAGATTCCCTCAACACAATGAGACAAATCAGGGCAACAGAATGGGTGAAGGTTCTGTTTCCTAAACTAATAAGAACTGTCTCCATGATCCATCTATAGCTTACTTGGATTCAGAACACCAAGAGGACAAACAACTAAATATTACATCAAAATAACTGCTTTCTAGTAGGTTCACCTAATACTTAACAGTCCCATGCACCCTCTCTCTCAGCCCCCGGAAGGGTAACTTGTTCTTGCAATTTTTAAGGTCCTGCAAATTTGCAAGCCAATTTCTGAAGATGAAAAGTGTAATTTGCAAGCAAATGCTGAAAAATGTTCAGTCTGTCAGCTGCTCTGTTGAATACCGCAAACATGTCTACCATAGTACACGTATGCATTGCCTTATTCCGCATTTAGTTAGCATCCAAAATGTCTGCCATAGTATCAAAGACATCTGCCATAGTGCACGTATTCTGCATTATTAACAAAAATATCCACCAGGGTGCGTGTAATGCCTTATTCAGCACTGGCATCAAAGACATCTGCCATAGTATATGCATTGTCTTTTTCTGTATTAGCAAACATCTGCCATAGTCTATGCATTGCCTTATTCTGCATCAGCATTAGACATCTGCCATAGTCCATGCATTGCCTTATTCTGCATCAGCGTCAGACATCTGCCATAGTCTATGCATTGCCTTATTCTGTATCAGCATCAGACATCTGCCATAGTACATGCATTGTCTTATTCTGCATCAGCATCAGTCATTTGCCATAGTACAGGCATTGCCTTATTCTGCATCAGCATCAGACATCTGCCATAGTACAGGCATTGCCTTATTCTCCATTAGCATCAAACACATCTGTCATGGTACATGGATTGCTTTATTTTGCATTAGCACCAAAGACATCTGCCATGATACATGCATTGCTTTATTTATTTTGCATTAGCAGCCTTTGCTCAGCACCCTGTAGGAGTATTCTGTGTTTAAAAGGGTAAATCATTAGGATAATTGCATTTGGTGGTATCAGAGAAAATGGTTGAAGAACTCCATGTCTGGCATATGTGAAAAGACAACTGAAACTAGAAAGGTCACTGTATTTTATGTATCAGAAACAACAGCTGAAGGATCATTGTATTTATTTGTACCAGAAAAAAAGGAGAAAAAAGAAAAAGAAAGAAAGAAAAAAAGGTTGAGAAACTATTAGAAAAGATGATTGAAGGATCATTGTATTTAATTGTATCTGAGAAGACCACTGAACGATGACTATATTTAACTGCGGCAGAAAAGTAATACTAATAACTTGATGTTTTATGTCCAGTCAACCACTGCGGTTATATCAGGGTGAGTGTCAAAAAAGACCACCGAAGAATCATTGCATTAGAAAAAGCAGCTGAAGGAACTCTATTTTTAATTGTATTTGGAAAGATGGTTGAAGGATCATTGTGTATAATTGTATTCGAAAGACAGCAGAAGGATCATTGTATGTAAATGCATGAGAAAGACACTTGGAGGATCATTGTATTTAACAGTATTAGAAAGGACGGTTAAAGGATCATTAACTGTATTCAGAAAAGACAGTTGAAGGAATACTGTATTTAAGTGTATCAGTAAAGGTCAAAGAAACTCTGTGTTAACAGTATCAGAAAACATAGCTGAAGAAACCCTGTAATTAACTGTATGAGAAAAGATGGTTGAAGAATCACATTTTGTATTCCCACTTTTTCATATTACAAAGTCATTTTCTGCCACAAATGTTTAAATCCCACATATATGTTTTGGTTGTGCTTATTTCCCAAGATGCACTGTATTTTTATGAATGTAAACACAAAACCAGGAGTTTACACTCATGAAAAAAGTGTTCTTTACAGGATGACTGAAAGATCACTGTGTTAAGGAACACTGTATTTAACTCATTTCTGTATTGGAACAGATGACTGAAGGATTGGTGTATTAGAAACAATGTATTTAACTGTAGTGGAAAAGATGACACTGTATTTGATTGTATTGGAACAGATGACTGAAGGATTGCTGGATTAGAAACATTGTATTTAACTGTATTTGAAACAATGACTGAATGATCACTGCCTTAAGAAACACTGTATTTAACTGTATTTGAAACAATGACTGAATGATCACTAAAATTAAGAAACACAGTATTTAACTGTATTGGAAACAATGAATGATCAGTGCATTAAGAAACACTGTATTTAACTGTATTGAAAACAATGACTGAAGGATCAGTGCATTAAGAAACACTGTATTTAAATGTATTGAAAACAATGACTGAAGGATCACTGCATTAAGAAACACTGTATTTAACTGTATTGAAAACAAAAGACTGAAGGATCAGTGCATTAAGAAACACTCTATATAAATGTATGGGAAAAGGGACTGATGAATCGCTGTGTTAGGGACATTGTGTTTAATTGTATTAGAAAGGATGACCAAAGGATCACTGCACTAAGGAACATTGTACTTAGCTGTATTGAAACCGATAACTGAAGGATCACTGTATCTAGGAACACTCTATTTAATACATTAAAAAAAGAAGATTTTTTAATTTGTCATTTTTATGTAAAAACAAACAAAATAATTACAAGTTTTTTCATGGCATTGTGCTACATAATAGTATTATCATTATTCAGTAATACTATTGCAAACAAAATCCCTGTTTTTAGGTTATTTTCCTGGATAATTTTGCTTTTTGACGTTGTGATTTAGTTTTCAATTTTCCAATTCCCCCCCCCCCCCCCATCCCAGTCTTTCATTCCAGTGTGTGCCCCCCCCCCCCCCCCCTTCCTAATTCTAACTTCAATTCTTTCTTGTCAATTCCTCCTCTCTTTCTATTTATAGATAACCACTTTTATCTGTCTTAACCCCTCACCTCAAATCTGTTACTGTACGTCTGAAAAGAAGCCTCCACTTCTTTGCATATATACCTCAGTGTTCACCATAAAAAGTAAAATGTACAGACACTCATCACCATGAAATATTAAATTTGCTGATACATTTTTCATGCACACAAAGGTTTCTCTTTTATCTGTTTTACAGCCAAAACAGTTAAACATTACATACATTTTCATAAGATTAAACCTTGTTAATTCTCACATGAATCAAAATAATAATGAAAAGAAATATTCTGCCAAATCCTGACCCTTTCTCATCACACAGCGATGGCTATGTTTTTTTCCACTGCTTCCTTTCACTTATTTGTTTTCCTTAGTTTGTCTTTGTTTCTTTCTTCGCTTAAAACAACAACAACAACAACAACAAGAACACACACACACACAACAACAACAACAACAACAAAAACAAAACTGTTATTACTTCCTCATTGCTCTGTTATAACTTCACTGACAGCTTTTAGTTGCAACTTTCATTTTAGATTAAAAATACCCCCTACTCTTTGTTATATATATATATATATATATATATATATATAATATATATATATATATATATATATATATATATATACTGCAATGCATAGCAGGATGTGATATAAGCATTCAGCTTTAGCTGGTCAGGGAAAATATTGGCTATCACAATGAAACAGATTATTCTAGTGAGCCGGCTTGGCCTAGCGGTAAGGCGTTGGGCTGGTAAGCAGAAGGACCTCGGTTTGATTCTCCTCTCTCCTCAAAAGTTGTGGTCTGTGGACACTGTCTTGTGATTTTCTCCCTCACAATTAATGACACATTAAAACGGCTCTCATCGCTGCCCATCTTAATGCAGCAGTCATTCTGGCGGTGACAGTGTGGCGATAGGTATAGTCTCCCTCTTCCCTCATCTCTTCCCCGTCCCTGATAAGCCTTATGGTTTGTGTGGACGTTACGCACCATGTTTACTTACTTACTCATCACTTGGGATCTGGGTCCCCGCCAGAAACTCTTCGGAGACAACTCGGCGTTGAAGCAAACAGGTGAACCAAGCCAAGCTAGATTATTATACAATAAACCCCAAACCTTCTGATGGGAGGCTCTCGACACGGCTCTTGAGGTCACGGTCCCCGCCAGCACCTCTTCGGAGACAACTGGGCGTGAAACAAGTTGAACCAAACCAAACTAGATTATTATGAAAAACAGCAGCAACAGCAACCCCCAGACTTTGTGCCGTGAAGCGGTGCCTGCACACGGACACCACACCGTTGTCCTACCTGCAGACTCTCCATGTCGCTGTGGAACTCCTGCTCCCACTTGCGGGGCAGGTCGGAGAAGATGGCGTTGTCCGTCACCCCGGACCCGTACTTCTTGTCCAGCCACCCCGCCAGCACGTCACGACCCGTCTCCAGCAGCAGCTGCACACACACACACACACACACACACACACACACACACACACACACACACACACACACACACACACACGCACGCACACATACACACACAAACAAACACACACACACACACGCACGCATGCACGCACGCACGCACACATACACACACACACACATACACACGCGCGCGCGCGCGCACACACACACCACAGAGTTTAAAATCATAACAATATTGTGCGGTTACATCTATCAACAGCAGTAGCATTAGCATTTAGCAGTATCAAGACGGTTTTACAAACACAGACGCGCGCGCGCACACACACACACACACACACACACACACACACACACACGCACGCACGCACGACACGCACACACAGAAAGCCTTCTAGTGTTACAGATTACTAGGAAGTTCTGCAAGTGACGCTGTAACTCCAAAACAAATTGACTTACAGCAATGAACTTTTCGGGGATTTTCAAAATACTCTCTGTTGCTATCGACACAATTGCAGTCGCCTTGGCAGCTGCAGACCGAAGGCGTTGTGGTACTCCCAAAAGGGTACGGCATGAAGTTGTCAATTCACCACTCTTGCAAGATCTTGACTTTCTAATACCTCTGTCCTGCAAGGTCACATGGCACTGGGTCAGGGCTGCAGGTGGGTGGGGTAGGACCTGTGATTTTTCCCTCTCAAGATGCTGAATTGTGGCCCTTTGTGGGAAGTAGCATTGCTATGGAGTAACACGGTTTTTATGGTTCACACTTCAGAGCACACTCCGAGCACCGCTTTCCGGCACCTTCCTCCAAACTCTGCCACATTTAGTTACGCCATTGAAGGGGCACTCTTTATCTCCGCGCAGCTGTCCAGCGACGCGGTCAGCGCCCTCCGAAAGGTTCGGGTACTAATATGACTGTAGAAGCAACCTAGCGCCAAAGCACGCACGCAAACATCAGACGCATCCACCCCGGGTAAAAAAAAAAGATAAAAAAGAGAGTTCCGTCTCGATTCAAACGATTGTGGTTTTATTTGTGCTGGTGTAAACTTTGTTGACGGCTATAAATGACACGCCTTGTTTTATCTGAGCTGTTTGTAACAAACTTACTACTGTTTGAGCACCAACAAAGAAAACTGCTCGTTAGCTGACAGTTTTCTGGACCCTATGGCGTAACTAAATACGGCAGTGGTTGAAGGAAAGATGTCGTAAACCAGTGCTTGGAGTGTGACTTCAGGGCCGTGTGAAAGTGGAGGTGGCCGTCCTGGGCTCCCCGTCCCTAACAGTCCCTACGGTCTCTGTGGACGTAACGCGACAGCGAACTCTGGTTCCCACACTTTGTCGCTGCTTCTGAACAGCCGTGGCAACGTTTGCCAGCTAGCACTGTTCCTGTGTAGTGGTGGCTGGTCATTGTTGTCTTCTTGGGCAGAATGTCGGCTAATGGGGTCCAACATAGTTGAAATGCATAGTGAAGAGCCGCTTCTTGCTCTGAAATCCTGGTCCGAGGTCTGACCACCTTCATCGATCCACACCATACAATTACTTGTCTGTCTGTTTTGAGGGCATATACCACAGAAGCTTATGAAAGTTTTATATTGTCCCTAGTACCACAGGGTCAGCCCGACGTCAGAGGGCGTTAAGTCCCACATCATCATCAAAGTTTGATTCCCTGTGACGACATCAGTCAGTCGGTTGCGCCAGTGCACAATTTCAAAAACGGCAAAATCAGTACACAAGGGAGTTTATTAGCGCTCGAAAGACGTCAACAAACAAACACAACAAAAAAGACTCGAGTCGCCTACGGTAACTCTCACTTGGCATGCAAGTGAATACAAGATAGGCTACATGAATTCCACCAGGGGTACATCCTCCAAAAAAAAAAGAGCCCCCCAAAAAAACCCCAGTGGCATATATATATATATATATATATATATATATATATATATATATATATATATATATATATATATATATATATATATCCTCCATTTCAGACACACTCGGCGATATGTGTGCACAGACTCAAGAAAGATCCAACAAAAACGGCAAGCGTCTGTTTAGTGTACACGTATCTCACCGTCTCCCTTTTCATGCCCCAGTCAGGAAGTGTGGTACCCACTTCGCACACACATTATTCATACCGAGTTCTTCATGAATAGTTCGGTCAACTGCACCATGTGAAAGGCAATATATTTAAGTTATTTCCAGACCCGATATATCGGAATTATCTGCATGCCTCATCACCCCGATGGCATTCTCATTTATGGCTGTTTTTGGTGCTCCAACCCGTGGCTCATCTCTGAGGTCTCTCTTGGTTCTTTGAAAACTTCACATCCACGGGCAGACAGTGTCAAACAAACCAGATGATGTTCCACACTCATTCCACTTTTTGGTGGATTTTTATAGGTCTGTCTCCGGGTTTTAAGCATATAAAAATGTAGAACCGCAATTTCTTTCTTCTTCAGGCTCCATGATCTCCCTCATTTTTGTGACATCATCATGACCAGACGATGTAACTTCGTTTGAAGTAACTGAAGTGATTTTAGAGCAGATAGGGTCGACTTTGACCCGACAGTGAAAAGTAACTAGTCAATTAACCCCTTCACTGCCCCAACTTGTATAATTTCCGGGATGAAAAGTGCACACATACACGCCTGCAAACAGTATATTTGATTTGATGGTCCTATAAAAAATTTCACATTCAATACTGTGTATTTTTATATAAACCCTTTCACGTGCTCATGTGTAGGAGGCAAACTAGCCTTAATGGCTTCAAATTTGGCACCTTTATTGGTCGTTTTTCGAGTGACGGCGCGGAAATCATGGCAGTGAAAGGGTTAAATATTCATGCAAAAGAAAGAGAAAGTAATTTTAAAATATGTTTTGGTATGTTCTGTTTAACAAACATCAGAATAGAAGAAAGGAAAAAAGAAGAAGAAAAAAAACCAACAACTAAAAACACTAAACACCAACAAAACATAACAAGCACCACCATCACGAGAGAGAGAGAGAGAGAGAGAGAGAGAGAGAGAGAGAGAGAGAGAGAGAGAGAGAGAGAGAGAGAGAGAGAGAGAGAGAGCATCATACATTCTGAACCCCCCTCCCCCCCCCCCCCCCCCCCCCCCCCCACCCACCCACTTTTTTGTCCATTGAATATTTCTTTACAGAAATTGTATTCATTATAGGTCTCATGTCACTTCCTCCTCCTAGCTGTGCCACCCTTCTATGTCTCTCTGTGAGCCGCTAAAAAAAAACCGTACACAGCAACAGTACGCTACTGCCGCCGTTTCCGTCCTCCGTCCATGTCCACATGACTCATGCCCGCGGCCACCAGGATGCAGGCAGGATTTGTAACACGATCGGCGTCCCTCCGGAGATGTATGATAGTTTTGTCAGAGGCGAGGTGCGTAGAACTTTCATCCAAGGAGCCCGTATGATCCTTAACGGACCCCGGAGCCATTTGTTGAGAGAGGAGGCAAATCCTTGGGCTGGGCACTAAAGCCAGCCCGTCCGTTTTGTTTGTGGCAGGACAGGAGTAACTGACAATCAACAGATCGTTAGGGGTTAGCGCAGGGATGTGTGATGGCGTTACCCGTCCTTCTTTTCCCTCCGCTTTTTGTTTCCTCTCTCTCTCTCTCTCTCTCTCTCTCTCTCTCTCTCTCTCTCTCTCTCTCTCTCTCTTTCGTTTCTCTCTTTCTCTCCCCTCCTCTCTCATTTTTCTCTATTCTTCTCTCTCTCCTCCTCTCCTCTCATTTTTTTCCTGCTTTCCTGTCTTTTCCTTTTTCCTTCTTTCTCCACCCCTCCCCACCCCTCCGCCCTTTTTGTTTACCCCCCTCCCTCCCTCGCCCCCCCCAAAAAACAACAACAAAACAAAACAAAAACAAAACCAATTGTGTTTTGCACTTGCATAAAAACACACATCTGAACAGCATAGTCGCCACCTACAGGCAGCAATAGGGCACGACCCAGCTGCTGTATTCGGCAGCTAAAATAATATTATGCCCGCAGGAAATTGCAAAACAATACGAATCAATTGCTGTCTTTACAGCTAAAAGAATATCGATGCTACAGGAAAATAACACGAAACAGTTGCTGTCACTGCAGCTACAATAATATTGTTGCTAGAAGAAACAAAAGAACATGAAATAATTGTTGTCTTCGCAGCTAAAATAATATTGCTATTAGAGCAGAAAAAGAAAGACATTCCCCCCCCCCCCACACACAAACACCACCACCACCACCACCACACACACACACACACAACAACAACAACAACAACAAACACACACAAAACAACAACAATAACAACAACAACAAAAACCAAAAACAGATCACCACATGAACCAGTCGCTGTCTTCGTAGCTAAAATAATATTGTTGTTAGAAGAAAACAAAACAACATGAAACATTTACTGTCTTTGCAACTAAAATAATATAGTTGCTACAGCAACAGAAAAAACGTAAACAACAAACAAAAACAACAAAACACACGAAGCGAAGTGCTGTCTTTGTAGCTGAGAGAGAGAGAGAGAGAGAGAGAGAGAGAGAGAGAGAGAGAGAGAGAGAGAGAGAGAGAGAGAGAGAGAGAGAGAGAGAGAGAGCTTGTTGCTAGCTTCCTGTGATTTGAATTACTTGTAGTTCTTGTAATTGTCGTTTTCCGCTTGACGTTGTCTCGACGTGCACGTACAGCACGTACGATTATTTGAATTCTCTAGAGTGCGCCGACCTCTGTTTTTCTGTTACAGGTTCGCACTTTGTAAATGTTTCATTATTATTGTCATTGTAAGTAGTGACTCGAAAGTACAGACAGGGCTTAGGAGCTGTGTGAAAGTTGAGGTGGCCGTCCTGGGCTCCCGTCCCTAATAAACCTACGGTTTCTGTGGACGTAAAGCAACACTTCAACATCAACAACAGACAGTGCCCCCCCCCCCCCACCCCCCACAAAAAAGGCAAGGTGGGGATGGTGGCAGGGGGCCTGGGAGATAGCTCACAGTGCAACTCGGCACGAACTGCCCAAAACACCTGCGACATAAGCACACCTCGGCGATCTAACCGTACGTCGCTCCCCGCTGAAAACGATTCATTCCGACTTAACGAATACGCGTGTCTTACAGGCTCTGGAGGAGGCTCACTTTTCTCTGGAGAAAAATGCCACAGAAATGAAAGAAGTCATATCCAGAATGAAGAACGAAAGAACGGAAAAGGCCGGCCTAAGACAACAGAAGAACAGCACGCGCTCAATAGGATCGCATTCAATAGACTCTGAGGAAAACACAACTTTTAATATTTGAACACTTCTTTCAGCCTTTTATTTCATTCCTGTGGTCTTCAAAACGGCTTAAGGTCATCGAAACCAGAATCAATGCAGAAAGCTTGATGAAGGTTATTATCATGCCCAGGTTTTGAAATGCTCTTTACAACGGCGTCCGAGAAAATATGGAAACACTCCAATATGTTTTAGTCATGGCAGGAAACGTGCGATTTCCCTCCATTATATACTCAAGTGTGCGTTACTTACGTTCCTACGAGTTCCTAAATGTAGCTATACACATTTGTACGTAACATGCTGCCATACGAAGTTTGGACTTGACTGATTAAGAACACGATCCAAACACATACACGATCTTGTTTTAGAACGCTAGCAGTCAACCTTGTTTCACATTAATTTCTTCATATTATTTATAATTAAAGTATTTATAAAGCGCAATATATTGTCCGGACAATATTGTCCGGACACAACACAGACCACCCAGACACAACACACACACACACACACACACACACACACACACACACACACACACACACACACACACACACACACACACACACGAGCATACTGACTATACAAAACTTAATTTACACACATCTTAAAAGGGGCAGCAAACAGACTTGAGACGGATGAAGAGACAGACGACGACAGCAGCACGGAACGGAAAACATGGCAGGTCTATAATTCAGAAAGTGTCAAGAAAAAAACTAAATCCGTTTCACTTTTCCGGCATCGCTGACCTTGAAAACCAGTCGAGGTCATGGCCACTGCCACTGGTAAACAAAATATATGTAGCCCATGTTGGTCATTATGAGCGTTAAAAGTTTGAAAGCTCTTAAAAAGACGCCGGGAAAACCAAATCACCCCCCCAAAAACACACACACCCAACAACAACAAAACAACAACAAAAAACAAACAAACAACAACAACAACAACAAATACACACACACACAAACACACAACAACAAAAACAAAAAACACAACAACAACAACACAGCAACAAAAGAAAACAACAGCAACACAAAAACGAACAAACTTTGTCGCTTTTGAGGTAAGACCCCCCCCCCCCCCCCACACACACACACACAAACCTAAACAACAACAGAGATCGGGACTGCGTATTTTGCACACACATTAATGCAACCGGCCCGGAGCGAGTGTTTCTGTACAGAAATTGCACAACGTAAGCAGGTGCAAATTTGGGGAGGGGGCAGTTCGGTGGACATATACAGACTAAAACAATGTGGGTGAACAACTGGTCTTACAACGAAGTACAACCGCGGAAGTACTTTGCATTCGGTGACGGCACTGACAGTTCGGTGGACATACACAGACTAAAACAATGTGGGTGAACAACTGGTCTTACAACGAAGTACAACCGCGGAAGTACTTTGCATTCGGTGACGGCACTGACAGTTCGGTGGACATATACAGACTAAAACAATGTGGGTGAACAACTGGTCTTACAACGAAGTACAACCGCGGAAGTACTTTGCATTCGGTGACGGCACTGACAGTTCGGTGGACATACACAGACTAAAACAATGTGGGTGAACAACTGGTCTTACAACGAAGTACAACCGCGGAAGTACTTTGCATTCGGTGACGGCACTGACAGTTCGGTGGACATATACAGACTAAAACAATGTGGGTGAACAACTGGTCTTACAACGAAGTACAACCGCGGAAGTACTTTGCATTCGGTGACGGCACTGACAGTTCGGTGGACATACACAGACTAAAACAATGTGGGTGAACAACTGGTCTTACAACGAAGTACAACCGCGGAAGTACTTTGCATTCGGTGACGGCACTGACAGTTCGGTGGACATATACAGACTAAAACAATGTGGGTGAACAACTGGTCTTACAACGAAGTACAACCGCGGAAGTACTTTGCATTCGGTGACGGCACTGACAGTTCGGTGGACATACACAGACTAAAACAATGTGGGTGAACAACTGGTCTTACAACGAAGTACAACCGCGGAAGTACTTTGCATTCGGTGACGGCACTGACAGTTCGGTGGACATACACAGACTAAAACAATGTGGGTGAACAACTGGTCTTACAACGAAGTACAACCGCGGAAGTACTTTGCATTCGGTGACGGCACTGACAGTTCGGTGGACATACACAGACTAAAACAATGTGGGTGAACAACTGGTCTTACAACGAAGTACAACCGCGGAAGTACTTTGCATTCGGTGACGGCACTGACAGTTCGGTGGACATATACAGACTAAAACAATGTGGGTGAACAACTGGTCTTACAACGAAGTACAACCGCGGAAGTACTTTGCATTCGGTGACGGCACTGACAGTTCGGTGGACATATACAGACTAAAACAATGTGGGTGAACAACTGGTCTTACAACGAAGTACAACCGCGGAAGTACTTTGCATTCGGTGACGGCACTGACAGTTCGGTGGACATACACAGACTAAAACAATGTGGGTGAACAACTGGTCTTACAACGAAGTACAACCGCGGAATACTTTGCATTCGGTGACGGCACTGACAGTTCGGTGGACATACACAGACTAAAACAATGTGGGTGAACAACTGGTCTTACAACGAAGTACACCGCGGACGTACTTTGCATTCGGTGACGGCACTGACAGTTCGGTGGACATACACAGACTAAAACAATGTGGGTGAACAACTGGTCTTACAACGAAGTACAACCGCGGAAGTACTTTGCATTCGGTGACGGCACTGACAGTTCGGTGGACATACACAGACTAAAACAATGTGGGTGAACAAGTGGTCTTACAACGAAGTACAACCGCGGAAGTACTTTGCATTCGGTGACGGCACTGACAGTTCGGTGGACATACACAGACTAAAACAATGTGGGTGAACAAGTGGTCTTACAACGAAGTACAACCGCGGAAGTACTTTGCATTCGGTGACGGCACTGACAGTTCGGTGGACATACACAGACTAAAACAATGTGGGTGAACAACTGGTCTTACAACGAAGTACAACCGCGGAAGTACTTTGCATTCGGTGACGGCGCACTGGCAGAACGGCGAGCACTCGGGGAATTACTGACGACGGTACACCGTCTCCAGACCTGACACGTGGCGTCCTCTGAGACTGGACCCAGACCACTTCTGAACTGATGGGCCTGTCACCAGCATCCCAACACGCTGTCAGTGTCCTGCGACTCTCTGGCAACTGCCCCCACTCGGCGATGACTTTAGCTACCGAAAACATGATTTTGAAATCTCTCTCTGTCTTACCGTTTCCTCCTGAGATGGCCCCGTGCGTTTGACAGGACGTTAAAATCCAGTTACTATAACTAACACGTCCTCAAGCGTCAGTCTAATATCACTTACGTGAAAAGACTTTCAATAAAGAAGAAGAAGAAGAAGAAGAAGAAGAAGAAGAAGAAGAAGAAGAAATGCCCCTATACCGTTCATTGGACTTAAAATCCAAGAAAGCTTACTAATCATATCCGGATTATTTCGTTAAAATCGGACGCAAAGGAAACCACCTTCTTCATGACTTTCACAATTACCCTCCCACCATCCGGGGAAGAGAGAGAGAGAGAGAGAGAGAGAGAGAGAGAGAGAGAGAGAGAGAGAGAGAGAGAGAGAGAGAGAGAGAGAGAGAGGAAACAGAAGCAGCGCTATTAAGTTCAGAAGAAGAAGCTACCATCCGGGTGGTAACTTAGTCAGTCAAAGTAGTCTAACCAGTCAAGGGATCCCCATCCCCATGCTCACAAACCATAATTTCGTCTTTCCTTTTATAACCTTTATTTAATAATAATAATAATGGAAATTTGTAAAGCGCCTACTCTGCGGCTCAAAGCGCTGAACAAGCATACACACATAATGTACATCGAGATGGAAAATGTTATCCAAAAAATAAATATGTATATAATTATCGACAAGTGTTCAAGCATAATTATGCAAAAGATGCACACACACACACGCCCACACACACGCACGCACGCGCGCGCGCGCGCACGCACGCACGCACGCACGCACGCACGCACGCACGCCGCACGCACGCAGCACGCACGCACGCACGCACGCACGCACGCACGCACGCACGCACACGCAGCACAGCCAGCGCACGCACGCACGCACGCACGCACGCACGCACGCACGACGCACGCACGCACGCACGCACGCACACGCACCCGCACGCACGCACGCACGCACGCACGCACACGCACACCACGCACGCCGCACGCACGCACGCACGCACGCAGCACGCACAGCAGCATGCACGCGCACGCAGAGCACGCACCACACGCAGCGCACCACGCTCACCACACCACAACACACACACACACACACACACACACACACACACACACAACACACACACAACACCACACACACACAACCACACCACACACACACACACCACACACACACACACACACACACACACACACACACACACACACCACACACACACACACCGAACAGACTGATGTCGGGTCTTCGCTCCAAAAATGCAGAGCGCAAAGCTGTCTTGAGAAAAGCTATTTCGCGTAACAATTTGGCATCGAAGGTTTAAAACACCCACGAGTGTTGTACTTTTTGAATAAAGGACTTTACAGTGTTTGATAACAGTATCCTACTAACATTTTTATCGACTAATTATTATTATTATTATTTGTTTTCGAAAATAGATGTATGACTTACAGTCTGTATCAGTATCATTTTATAACTGTATACCATTTTATGGGCACGTATGAGTATGTTCTGTGCCAGTATTATAATAGGATCAAAACACACAAAAGTTCATCAGAAGACTTTAATCAGAAAAGCGCAGATATACAGGAGGAAAAAAAATCGTCTTTTAGGCGACGAACAGACAGACACTACACAAACAAACGGTGACAGGAATGAAATGAAGCTGATCTTTATCTTTCATTTGGTGAATTATTTTTAAAAAAAAGATTGGTTTTTGTTGTTGTCTGTTTAACATAAGCGTTCTTTCCAGCCCTTTCTGCGTTTTGATCTTGTTTCATAACGTTGGCAGTCAACTTTGTTTCAGTGTTGTTTTTTGTTTTGTTTGGTTTGTTTGTTGGTTTCGTATCATGATAGTATCACAGTAGCATAATTAGTTTCGGCATTTGAGGCGCTTTGGTTTTGGACTGGCGTCATGTAAATATTACTTGATTGATTGACTGAATACTTCTCTGCCCTTAAGTATGGTAAATGGATTGGCGTCATGTAAATATTACTTGACTGATCTGACTGAATATGCCCTTAAGTAATTGGTAAAATGGATTGGCGTCATGTAAATATTACTTGACTGATTGACTGAATATGCCCTTAAGTATGGTAAATGGATTGGCGTCATGTAAATATTATTTGAATGATTGACTGAATATGCCCTTAAGTATGGTAAATGGATTAGCGTCATGTAAATATTACTTGACTGATCGACTGAATACACCTCTCCCCTTAAGTATGGTAAACGGATTAGCGTCATGTAAATATTACTTGACTGACTGACTGAATACGCCTCTGCCCTTCAGTATGATGAATGCAGCCAAACGCTGAATGTCTACATGTCCCGTCGACAGAAACCCACTAAACCGAAGAAACGCAGCGGACAAAGAAACAAGCGTCATCATGGTTCTGGACACGGGGACCCCGACAACCAAAGGTACTGACCTCTTGCCCTTCTCTGACCGACAGATGAGCTGTAGCCAGCCAGCGCCTGCGTATAGACACACCTCCTTAGACAAACTCCAAGCACTGTTTACGACATCCTTCCTTCCTTGGAGGAAGGTGCCGGAAAGTGATGATCGGAGTGTGCTCCTTAGTTGGCCCGCGGGCTGTCCAAGTACACCAAGTAAACAAAGCGTGTGCCCGTGCTGTTTTTCGAAAATTACGATCATGTAAGTGCCTTGGGTCTGTGCAGTTCGAAGCGCGAGTGGGAACACATGTTATGTTGTTTACTCCGCTTGTCTAAGTGGGCGGGGCTATGGGGCCAAAAGCCAGAGGTCAAATACGTCACAGGCGGCGGAGGAGGCCCCCCCCCCCCCACCCTCTTTATCATCGTACCCCCCAACCCCCACCCCAACCACCACGCCACGTGACCTAGACGTGAACAATTAACACAATGCCCCATCGCATCACACAGCTCATCAAGTATGCAAATCCCAGGTGGAAGGAATTAGCAGCGGCCCCTGTTAATCTGCTTACCGGCTTCCGTCCCTTGTCGCCGCACAGCACGCGCCACTCGGACAGGCGTGGTGACGCACTTCAACTCGCCCCACTTCCGCATGCATTATGACCCAAAACGCTTGCATAAATTATGAGCGCACGAGCCGTAGCAGTCCAACGTGGCAAAGGTCAACTTCAAAACGGATTTGGCCGAAGACGAAGAAGACTTGTCAAAGTTTGAAACAAAGACACTCACAGAGAGAGAGAGAGAGAGAGAGAGAGAGAGAGAGAGAGAGAGAGAGAGAGAGAGAGAGAGAGAGAGAGGGGGACGCAGAGGTGTCTGCACTGAATTAATTACACACACTAGTATTCAAACAGCTAGCGAAATGTCAGAGAGACAACGGGCGCGTCTATTTGACACTTGTACTTCACCAAAACTGACCACGCTGGAGTTAGTTATGGTCACTGCTCTGTTCGCCGTCAATGTTGAGGGTAGCGAACAGTTTGGACTTGTAGCCAGGGCTCATCTGTCAGTGTTCAGTACAGCAAACATTTTTGACTAATAGCCAGTGGCCTTCCCATCTATTAGTGTTGGGGGTAGCGAACATTTTAGATTTATAAAAGTTATTGCAAGGGCCCATCTACCAGTGTTGAGGGTAGCGAACATTTTTGACTAATAGCCAGTACCCATCTATCAGT
This sequence comes from Alviniconcha marisindica, assembly GCA_018857735.1. Classification (NCBI taxonomy): domain Eukaryota; kingdom Metazoa; phylum Mollusca; class Gastropoda; family Provannidae; genus Alviniconcha; species Alviniconcha marisindica. Next base: position 65,712 of record JABMCL010000667.1, on the reverse strand, counting down.
GTTGAGGGTAGCGAACATTTTAGATTTATAAAAGTTATTGCCAGGGCCCATCTACCAGTGTTGAGGGTAGCGAACAGTTTTGACTAATAGCCAGTACCCATCTATCAGTGTTGATGGGAGCGAACAGTTTCTAGTTAGTCAGTGCCCTACGGTGACAGACACACCCATCGGACACTTCTGAGTTAGTCAAAGCCAGTGAGTGTTGAGGGTAGGGGACATTGCGGAGTTAGCCTATGCCAGTAAATATGTGAGTGTTGAGGGTAGGGAACATTGCGGAGTTAGCCTATGCCGGTCTGTGAGGGGAGCATTTCTAAGGTTGTGTCCTAAACGCCCCAACAGGTAACATAAATAAACTCCTGTCGGTCTCCAGCCAGCCCACCTCTCCGTGATGCCTCGCTAACTTCTGAGTGCAGACCCCGTTTCGTGTCACACGGTCTCACAAAACAGCGGAGATGTTGACACCGATGAGTGTTTTCAGGCCGACACGGCGCCCTGCCGACACCCGTCAACACATCTCCACGTGCTGAACAAAAGTCACGCCGGCCTGCCCGCCAAACTCATCAGCAACGACGCTCCGCCAAAGGACGGAAAGAAAGGACTTCAGTGTCAAGCGCCTGACACGTGCCCCAGTCCTCTGACGCCTTTTTTAACATTGACACTCGTGGGCTCCGTGACCGGCATCGCCTCCCTACACACACACACACACGCACACGCACACGCACGCACGCACACACATACACCCACGCACGCACACACATACACACACTCCACGCGCGCGCACACACACACACACACACTCCACACGCACACACTCCACACACACACACTCCACGCACGCACGCACACACACACACCGAGTTTGGCTGCAAAGGGTTAAGCGGTTCAAAATGTATCGTCCCGACAAAACCTAAACACAGGCAGACTGACAAAGTGATTGGCAAAGGTTAACGTCAAGCATCCCCGACAAAACCAAACACACAACTCTATGACATACCTCAGCCATGACAACACACAAAACGCTTCCTCCCGACACAAATATATATAAAAATTATATAATATATAATAATATATATATATATATTATTAAAAGAGAGAGAGAGAGAGAGAGAGAGAGAGAGAGAGAGAGAGAGAGAGAGAGAGAGAGAGAGCATTCCTCGCGCGCGCACACACACACATGCGCGAGTGCACAGAAGGAATGCAATGAGGATAGAGGAGGACGGGGGGGGGGGGGGAGCAAAAGAAAGAAGACAGAATTTGAAGTCAGTTGTGGTGGTGTTGCTAGCTAGGTGACTTGGACTCCATTGTGAAGGCCTGGGAGGACTGAATGTGAGGGATGTCAGAAGGGAGAGCATTCCATTGCTTCGGAGCACAGTAAGAGAAAGAGCGTTCGCCACAGATTTCAATTTACCATGTCTTGTCACGTTTTCGAAGTCTTTGAGAACAGAGAAGGTCACATCGTTTATAAAGACAGCTATGGCGGCTTACTAGTGTCAAAAGACAAAATGACTAATTGTTTGCACATAGTTACTCATTTTGTTTTTTGAGTCACAGAGCACTGGCGTCAAAAGCACATAATTAGTAATGATCTTAACATAATTAGTAATTATGTGCACTTAATAGTAATTGTGTGCCTTTCGTGTCGCTTCCAACGCTTACTTGTGTCAGAAGTACACAGTTATAATTATGTTGAAACAGCGTAAGTGCGAATGTGCGGGCTTGTCAGCATTTCCCTTTTTCTTTGTAGCAATGGCGGTCGCGAAGCACAAAAGGGATATTTCAACATAATTACTAATTATCTGAACATAGTTATTAATTAGCTCTACATATGAGTGAATATGTCTTTTGACGTTTGGTTCCAACGGCTTAAATGCATCAAAAGCAAAAAATTATTAATTATGTGCTCATGTGGAGACAAAACTAGTAATTATGTGCAGATAATTAGCAATTTTGTCTTTTGACGCTGGTGAGCCGCCATAGACAGCATTTCTCCACATGTATCACCTTCTTGGTCTCTGCTTGGTCGCCCTGACCCAGTCCAGCCTGTTCCACATTAGCCAGTGTCTCCTGGATCTTGTCGCGGCTTCTGGTCAGCATGGCCTTCTTGTCCTTGTCCGTCTCCGCTTCCAGCTTCTCCAGGAACGGCTGCAAGACACAGAAACAGAGAGAATCAAACAGAAGCAGACAGAATCAGACATCTTGACCATGTCCGTCTCGGCTTGGGAAAGATAGAACACACAGAAACTGAGAGAATCAAAACGGATCTTTTGTCTGTCTCTGCTTTTAGTTTTTACCAGCAATGGCTGAACACACAGAAACATAATCAAAACGGATCTCTTCTTCATGTCTGTCTCTGCTTTTACTTTTTACCAGCAATGGCTAAACACACAGAAACAGAATCAAAACGGATCTCTTGTTCATGTCTGTTTCTGCTTTTAGTTTTTACCAGCAATGGCTGAACACAGAAACAGAATCAAAACGGATCTCTTGTTCGTGTCTATCTCTGCTTTCAGTTTTTACCAGCAATGGCTGAACACACAGAAACAGAATAAAGAAGACTTCTTGTCCGCCTCTGCCTGCTTCTAGTTCCTGCAAGGAAAGACTAGAAATATGAAAATAAATTGACAGCCTGAAAAGCTGATATAAAAGACTAAATATGTTACTGGTCAACGTCATAGTTCAGGAGCTGTGTGAGAGTCGAGGTGGCCGTCCTGGGCTGTCCGTCCTAACGAGCCTTCTGGTTTCCGTGGACGTGAAGCTATATTGAACCATGCTTCGGCATTGGTCTCAGCTTGTCCCTAATATGTCAACTGACATCTGAGGACATTAAGCAACACTACCTACCTACCTACCTACCTACCGACTGGTCAACGTTTGCTGGGTCCTTTCATGAATAGTCAGCGTGGTACATGCTCTAAAATCTATTACTACAACAGGATAAATAAATACAAGAAATAATATAACAGCCAAGATGCTGACACAGAACACTACAGATTCCGCAGTGCTTGCTGGACCTGGTATCTGATCCTGACCAGTGTGTCTGTTGTCCATGTCCCCTGCGTCCCCCCCCCCCCCCCACACACACCACACACACACACACACACACTACAAGTTTCAATCAGGCGAGGCTAAAGTCACATAAATACAGACAAACTAATTGCCAGCGAGGTGGACACAGAGTCCAGCCAACTCACTGACCAGCGCATGCCCGCTGGGTCATTATTAGTGGACTGGCCCCTAGGCAGACTCCTCCAACCCGGTTTCTTGCAGCTTTTGGGATAAATGAGGGTTGGCTTTATCGTTCACAGAATCTTCTGCTTTGGCTGTATCTTAAATATAATGCTGCATATACACAAATGGTGTCACAAAATACCCCAGGATTAGTATCAGGCTCACTTGTTCAGAGAGAGAGAGAGGGGGGGGAGCGAGAGAGAGAGACGGAGAGAGAGAGAGAGAGAGAGAGAGAGAGAGAGAGAGAGAGAGAGAGAGAGAGAGAGAGAGAGAGAGAGTCACAGAGAGAGAGTCACAGAGAGAGAGAGAGAGAGAGAGAGAGAGAGAGAGAGAGCGAGAGAGAGAGAGAGAGAGAGAGAGAGAGAGAGAAGCTGACAAATGCTGGAAAAAAGTCTAGTTCGCAATGAGACCAGATTACTTTGAACAGCCACGTTTCTTTTCTCAACAAATAGTTTTCCAACACTTTTATGAATCAAATACAAATGCAACTTTCGTTAAAGACCAACAACAGAATTTGATTAGAAAGAGAAACTGCCGGTTTACGATAGAATTTGAATAATTCAAATTATTGAATAATAATTATTTGAATAATTCAAATTCTGTTGTAAACCTGCAACCCATTTTAACGACAACAGTTCGCGAAGAAAACGAACCCTCCGATTCATTCCGGGCCGCTACGTGGTACTCTAACCTATTCAAGAACTAATACTTTAAAGGAAAACAACAACAATAACGAACTGTTTCCTCAAATCTCAGCAGCTGGACCGTTCCGGTGTCAGCCTGCGATCTGCGATGAAAAACGAACACACGCACCTGAGAAGGACAAGGATGATGACACAAAGGACGCTGCATATTCACATCATAATATCTGTTTTATCATCCTCCCCTGCGATAGGAAAGCGTGGTGACCACAGCCACAGGCCGGACACAGCAAACTAGCAATGACCAACTTACTCTTCCTCTTCTCACAGTATTTCCATCCTAACTAATATCAGTACCCAGTTTCTGCTACAGTCAGTGTGTGTGTGTGTGTGTGTGTGTGTGTGTGTGTGTGTGTGTGTGTGTGTGTTGTGTGTGTTGTGTGTGTGTGTGTGTGTGTGTGTGTGTAGTGCGTTTTTTAAATTTATTTTTATAATACTTTATGTAAATTGTTTTGGTAGGACTATGCTTTACATGTGTATAGAATATCATATTTAGGTTAATATGTATCATGTGAGCGCTCAGGGCGTTGATGAGCGCATGATAAATGTACATTATTATCATTATCATTATTACTGAACAATCCATTTAGTTCTTCATACGACAAGTTTGTGTATATTAATATCGCGTTTTGACGTGTTTTTACAATTTTATTTCGAGTATGAAATGTGCACGCCTAGGGCTCATTTTAGAAAGGGCGCTCTAAGACATCACTATTATATATTTGTTTATATAGCCATTAAGTTGTTCATTTATTCAGTTATTCATTATCTGCTTAATTTGACTTGCCTTGTTCGCCCTCATGTAACCGTCATGGTTAACTGGGTGTTAAAAACCAATCATCCGTCTACTTAACTTGCCCTATCTTGTAAAGAACACACACCAAATATTTGCTTTTTATGTAGGCCCTTATTTTTGTCTGCTTATTCGACTCTGTGCCATAAGTTTACCCACAAAATGTTTTCGATTTTAAAACAAACTCAAACTGAGACAAACTCAAACCAACATATTTCTCAAAGCTCGAATGTTCTGAAGCTTTTTTCTTCATTTTTGTGAATTTTGTTTTCATAAAGATTCGTGGAAAAAAAGAAAAAGAAGCAAGAATGATTGCTAGCTGTCTAAAATGAGGTTCAAATACATAACGGTTAAAAGGAACAAAAAATATTTAATAAGAAAAGACAAAAATTGCAAATGTTCTCTGAAAAGAAAATATAAACAGTATTTTAATTTGTCACTGTTTAACTGTCGTTTGTCGTTTTAAAAAGGGGGCTTACCTCGAAAATTTGCAATTGTTCTCTATTGTCCTATTAAAATCATAGGTCGAAGTGCAGAAGAAAAAAAGAAAAACCCAGAAGAAAAACAAAAGAAAAAAAAGAAAAAACAAAACAAAAAAACAAGCACGTAATTAATTGTTGAGGCGTTATATTTAGATCTGGAAGATCTTAAACATAGCAAATCCGACAGAAAAAAAGGAGGTAGAGAAAAAGATTAGCCTTCTTTTCAAGCGTTTACGTGTTTGGATCCCGTAGTGCCTTGTGGATTTATAATAAAGTCCGATGAATTGTTTCTGTTTCTCCTTTATATAAAAATGCCTAAACGCCTCACAGACAATTCTACAGAAACTATTTTGTTTTAGTAATAGTATAGGGTAGGAATAACATCTAACAGCAATGACGTTTGTGGTCATTTAATATATATATATATAACAAATTTCATATGAAATACTTAGTTTGGCATCGAATTCCACAGCATTTTTCTGCATCAAAGTAACGCTTTTCATTCATAGTCACAGGGGTTGGAGGCGGGGTCGGACAACAAATATTTAATGAGGTGCTTCATGTCGGATGTTGCGACCCAGTCGGATAATGCACACAGCAAAGTTTGCAAGAAAGAGCAAAATACCTAGTCGACTCACATTCAAGATGGGAACGTGTAACTTAAAAAAGAAAAAAAACGTTTGACATAACTCTGAAGAAAAGCTAAAGGTTATCAAAAAGTTATTCACTTCGTGACATTTTTCGCAGCGTGTTTTTCATTGTTTCAGAATCAGGGCAATTCGTTCTCGGGACCAGTGCGTTCAGAGACTCCATGGGGTGTTGGCACCCCTCCCGACAGGAACGTGTGTCGCTGCCAGCGGGACAACCACGTCGTCGGTGCTCAGTGAATTCTTCACGACAGCCTGACGTGGACGTACCGAAAGGTTCGCAGTGGTTTCCGCCGAAAGCTCCAGGAATGGTTGCCAACAGTTTTAAGTGTCTGTGTTGCATTCTCGACGAAAGGTTCAGACGTGGAGGTGCAGAAAGGTGCAGAAATCAGACGTGGAGGTGCAGAAATCCTCGCACTGCGTTTTGCCGGCAACTCCAGGAACCGTTGTCAGTATTTCAAGTGGTCAGCGTTGGCCTATCGATGAAAAGTTGACACGGACATGCTGAAATCTTCGCGCTGTGTTTTGCTGGCAACTCCAGGAACCGTTGTCAGTATTTCAAGTGGTCAGCGTTGGCCTCTAGGCTAAAGGTTGACATGGACATGCTGAAGTCTTCGCGCTGTGTTTTGCTGGAAACAACAGGAACGCTTGTCAGTATTTCAAGTGGTGAGTGCTGGCCTCTCGGCAAAAGGTTCAGACATGGACATGCTGAAATCTTCGCGCTGTGTTCTGCTGGCAGCGCCAGGAACGGTCGTCAGTATTTCAAGTGGTCAGAGCTGGCCTCTAGGCTAAAGGCTGACATGGACATGCTGAAATCTTAGCACTGTTTTCTGCCGGCAACTCCAGGAACGGTTGTCAGCATTTCAAGTGGTCAGTGTTGGCCTCTCGATGAAAGGTTGACATGGAAGAGCTGAAATCTTCGCGCTGTGCTTTGCTGGTTCTCCGGGAACGGGTTTGTTACTGTGTCCAGTGGCTGTGGTGATTCTTGGCGAAACGCACGTGCACTGAAATGTTCATCCTGTGTTTTGCTGCATTTCCCAGGAATGGTCGTCGATCGGCAACGGTCAGTTTGGGCCTGATTCATTACAAAGTGTAACGGTCAGTCATTTTCATCCCTTTGTCTTTTCTGCCAAGCGCGTTTGCTACGTTCTCGGATTTATTTATTGCCCTTTAGGAGTTTTCGTTTTGCAATCGCTGAGTACTGTTCAGATCACCCTTTTTTCCCTTCTTAATTTGTGGTATTAATTTACTGAGTATTATTACGAGTTTAAGATTTTTTTCCTTTCAGTACTGTACCGATCAACCCTTTCTTCTTCTTCTTAATTCATAGATTTAATTTATTTCTGAGTATTTTTAAGTCTTTAAAAAAGCTTTCTTTCAGTACTCTTCAGATCACCCCTTTCTTCTTTTTAATTCATAGATTTAATCTAATTTTGAGTATTTTTAAGTGTTTTAAAAAAAGTTTTCTTTCAGTATTGTTCAGATCACAATTTTCTTCTTCTTAATTGACAGTTTATATTAATTCTTTTAGTATTTTTTTGGTATTTTTTTAATAGTATTGTTTAGATCATCCTTTTCTTTTTCTTCTTCTTAATGCATAAATATATTTAACTGCTATTCCTTTGTCTGTCTAGTTCTCTCCTCCGCCCATGCAGTTTAGGTATGTCATTAATGTTAATTTCTCCTTAACTTTGGTCGATTTAATAATATGTATATAACTCGTCTTGAGATGGCTTTAAAATCCAAGAACTTTACAACATATAATAATGTTCCTGTTACGTTACGTCTTGTGTCACACAAGGCTGCTTTAGGTTTTAAAGGGATGCTAGTTACTTAGCAACATTTTTGTATGAGTGGGAACAGAAAAAATACGTTCTAATTAAATACTCTTGTTTCAATAAGCCGCAATTATCTAAGAACATTCTTGATTACAGAACTTTCGTTCCATAAATGCGTTGAATTAATGGGCTGCTATTATAGTATTATTCATGAACACATTTTTGAAACAAGATTACAGGGATATTTTTTCCGTTATATAAACACGGCTGAAACAAGGGGTCATTAGTTATTTATCGACAGTTTAGGGGTCACTGGTTATTTATCGACAATTTCTGACAGATAACTAATCAAATTTCTTTCGTTATGTAAATTATTCATTCCCTTATTCCGATGGGCTGCTAGTCATTCATCGAGAGATTTGGATAATGAGTCGAGTAAACGTCAACATTTGTTTCGTTGTCTGTGTACTCAACGTTCTTTTAATGAAATGCTTAAAAAAATAAAATATGAAATAATGAACAATTTCTGACTACAAAGCGTCCTTTTTGATTATGCTATTTTTATTTCATGAACAATTTATGTACACACAGCGTTCTTTGTAAGGAGATGCAATTTTTATTGTACGAACAATTTTTGTGTACAATGCGTCCTATTTAATGAGATGCTATTTTTACTTCATAAACAATTCCTGTATACGCAGCGTTCTTTCTAACAAGATGCTGTTTTGATTTCATAAAAACTTTCTGTGTACATAGCCTTCTTTCTAATGCGATGCTAGTTTTTATTTCATGAACAATTTTCATATCCAGTGCCTCCCTTTTAATGATGCTATTTTTATTTCATGAACAATTTCTGTACACACAGCGTCCTTTTTAATGAGATGCCATTTTTATTCCATGAACCATTTTGGTAGACGCTTACGGAGAAACAGCCCTCGCTCCATAAATACTGTTGTTTTAAAAAAACTGCTGGTTGTATTTGATAGATAGTAGCGGACTAGGGATAGTTCCTTGAAGCGGGTGGCTTTTAATATTCACTATCCCGGTGGGCAAGTAGAACATTAATTTTCTAGCTTCTGCAGGTCTTGGCTACAGTCAAATTTCCCACCTTTTTGCCAGGACCCTTGTTTTATAATTATGGGCAGCAAGCTGGCACACACTAGTACACACACATAATCAAATCAAACCGCACATTTGAAATGTGTCATTGCTTTCAAGGCCGCTCAGAAAACCTATCTCTTCAGCCTATATCAATTCTCTTACTCATAGAGTGATACAGATTGAAGAGGTGTTATCTTAGCGGACTTGAAAACACTGACAGTTGCAGCATTTCTAATGTGTTTCTAATGCAGCATTTCTGCACTGAGTTCCAGACAGAAGGGACAACATAAAACACTTTGAAACAGCTTAAACTTTCCAAAGGAGATAAAAAAGCGAATAAATAAAAACTTTGAGTCATTCTCCATGACGTAAATGTTTTACACTCGAAGAGGAATGAGAAAACATTGTTTAGCACGTTGATACAATGACTTTCTATATATACCTTTGTTTCGGCGCGATTTTATTTGAGTACTTCATTGAAATTCGGATCGACTTACCCGGGTTAGGCATAGCAGCCGCAATTAGAGCAGCGCTACCCACTCCTAACAGTGTGTACAGTATTTTCGTGTGTGGTACGACTGCCAGTGTTTGGGATTTTTAACGTGTGCACAGAGGCTGACGCGTGCGATTGCACACGGGGGCTGCACGGACACCGTAAGAGTCTGCACTGGAAGTTGACTCTGGAAGCAAAATCCCTTGCCGCACCGGGGACTCGAACCCGCGTCAGTATTGCGCCTGGTTTTTCAGTCGGACGCTCTACCCACTGATCTATCCCGCCCCCGGGAAATGTTTTGATGGATAGTGGCAGAGAAATCTCTTGTGTTCTGTAAATATCATTGTTTCAACGGGATGCTGGTTATTTATCATTGATCAGTTGATAGGGTTTGTTGGATTTTGATGTTCCGTCAGAGAAATTCCATTTGTTCTACAAGTACCGTTGTTTCAACTGGCTGATTGTGTGTGTGCGCGCGGGCGCGCGCGCGCGCGCGTGTGTGTGTGTGTGTGTGTGTGTGTGTGTGTGGTGTGTGTGTGTGTGTGTGTGTGTATGCTTGTGCGTGCGTGCGTGCGTACATGTGTGTGTGTGTGTGTGTGTGTGTGTGTGTGTGTGTGTGTGTGTGTGTGTGTGTGTGTGTGTTGTTTTGATGGCTGTATGTTTTTTGTTCTATAAATTATACTGTAATTATTTATAGTGGTCAGTGACCGACTGACGGTTTGAGCAGGAATCGCTAGCTCCTCTCTTCTGTTTGTCTTCCCACCAAAGAAAACCTATTTTAAGTTACTTCATACCTAACGCCCAGTTAAGTGTAATCAGGTCGAAACTAGGTACGAATTTATTAAACTCAAAGAGAACAAAAGTCGGTCTAACAAGCCAAGAAAGTCCTCGTAAATAAACCTGATCAAAACTTAATCTAATAGATATTATCTTTATATACTACTACTACTACTACTGCTACTACTAATAAAAATCACAACAACAATAAAAACATAAAAGAAGAAGAAGAAGAAGAGCATAATAACAACAATAATACTAACGGTCATAAAATACTAATACTAACAATATTCTTTAAAAATTAAAATTAAAATAACATAAAAAAAATAACAACAATAAAAAAGAATACAAAAAAAATTACATAATAATAATAATAAGATAATAACAACAATAATACTAACGGTCATTCAGTATTCTTTAAAAAAAAAAAAAAAAAAAAAAAAAAATATATATATATATATATAACAAATCAGCGCTTTACAAACAACACGATGGGAGGCGGGGGTGGGGGTCAACACACATGTACAAAAATCAAAGAGGTGTGTGTGTGTATGTGCGTGTGTGCGTGTGTGTGTGTGTGCGTGCGTATGTGTGTGTGTGTTTGTGTGTATAAATAGCCTCCTCCAGGGCTTTTAAAACACGTTCTAATGATGCCGGTGACGATGAGATGAGAACTAGGGAAGTGTGGACATTGTCGCCCCACTGGCGGCTTCCTCGGGGACAGGGCGGGGAAATAAACAGGTAACTGTGGGAACGTGGATGGACAGCGGGATGACTCAACCAGTGACGTCCATCATACATGTATTCAGTACTGACTCACTGAGCAACACACGAGCACACACACACACACACACACACACACACACACACACACACACACGCACGCACGCACGCACGCACGCACGCACGCACGCACGCACGCACACACCACACACACACACACACACACACACACACACACACACACACACACACACACACACACACACATCAAACCGAACACTTTACAGGGCCGAGTTAGATTGATACAGGTTCAAGAGATGTGTTTTCAGAATAGACCTGCAGAATTTCTAATGCGTAGAGGCAGTGACTTCCAGACAGAATTAAGGGCCAAAATAAAACACATAAAAAAACTTTCAGCTTTTCAAAGGAGATGAAACAGATAAAAAGTCTGAGTCATTTTCATGACGTAACTCATTCATACTGGAAGAGGACTGCGAAAAGACGGAAAAAGACGGAAAGCAGACGGTGTAAATTAGAACGGCACTGGACGAATCACGCGCAAACCTAGATCCCGACCTCCCTCAGGCTTAGAAGCGAAAACCTTTAATAGCTAGCTAGGGATTCTCAGGAGAGGGAATTAACCTTAATGGCTGTGGTCGTGATACCCTACCACGGGATTTGACGAGTGCAGCAGCCCAGCTATCTGGTACAGAAACCGGGAATCATCCATTCTAACCGCTCGCAGCCAATATGCGGAGCAATCAAAGAAAAAAACACAGAAAAATGCCACCAGCTTGTATTTATTTGAGTGAGTCAACACGTTCATTCATTTTCAAGGCCACACTGTTTATCCCGCTGCTCGCTGCGGGGCCCCAGATAACAGGGAGCAGTTACCAGGACTCCGAAAGATAGCCTGTCTCCGTAGAACCAATGAATGAAATGACACCTCCCTCTCTTTCTCTCTGCCCGCCCCCCCCCCCCCCCCCCACCCATCCCACCCCCACGAACCCCACTCCTACAGTTACACCAACGTAAAGAGAAAGCAGACGACGTCCTGTTCACTCCCACTCTACATGCAGTTGTGTATCTCTCTCTCTCTCTCTCTCTCTCTCTCTCTCTCTCTCTCTCTCTCTCTCTCTCTCTCTATATATATATATATATATATATATATATATATATACGCCATTCAGATTTTCACCGAACGCGAGTTGTCAAAAATACTTTCAGCGTTCCAAAACTGTTGCAAGTTCCCAAAATACCGTCCAAAACATCCTTCTTTGAAACGTACGGCTATCTTTAACTGTGTGCGTGCAAAAGCGTGTAACTTATATCAGTTGACAGCCTGTAAGCAGCCATCGTGGAGGAAGATATAAAAGAATGAGACATAAAGGTAAGCTCGAAGAATAATAATGATCGGGTGGGGATATAAAGGTGAACTGAAAGAATAATAATGATCGGGTGGGGATATAAAGGTGAACTGGAAGAATAATAATGATCGGCTTGCGATGTGGGCACAAACGCACACAAACAACATCCACTCCAAAAATACGCGATGAATAAGAGAATATTAATATAAAATAATATAAAAAATCCATCAACAAAACAATACACAAAACAAAAACAACCTTCACTCCAAAAATACACGCTGAATCTGAGAATATAAAAATATCCATCAACAAAAAACAAAACAAAATAAAAAATAAAATAAAAACAAAAGGAGACGAAGGAGAAAACAGGAAAGAAAACACGAAAATAAATTTCCGTTTATGTTGTATACAATAATATACGGGGTATTCACATACATCATGATACTACATGGGTTATTGGCATATTCCCAATGATGTTATATTTAACATTAGTGCCACATATACATCATGATACTACATGGTTTGTTGGCATATTCCCAATGATGTTATATTTAACATTAGTGCCACATGTACTTATCACGATTCGTTTCGTCTAGAGGTGATCCTGTGCGGTTGGCGAAACGTTAAAATCCTCGAAGTAACCATCACGATCTGTACACATTCACTGTGGCGTCCAACTGATTCTGTTAATGGCGTAATGTTAGCGACAATTTCACAGCAGAATATCAAGGCTGGCGAGTGCGCCGGTTTGGCCTAGCGGTAAGGCGTTAGGCTGGTAAGCAGGACCTCTGTTCGAATCTGCGTCGGCTCTCCTTTCTCTTCAAAAGTTGTGGTCTGTGGACACTGTCTTGTGACTTTGTCCCTCACAGTTAATGAAACATTAAAATGGCTCTCATCGCTGCCCAACCTTAATGCAGGAGTCATTCTGGTGGTGACAGTGTAGCGATAGGTATATAATCTCCCTCTCCCCCCACCTCCATACCCCCTTCCCCCTCTTCTCCCCGTCCCTAATAAGCCTTATGGTTTCTGTGGACGTTAAGCACCATGTTTACTTGGGCGTCCTTTTCTGAAATACACTCCGGAATTGTTACATATATATACCGCTTTTTCTACACAAACAGA
>JABMCL010000667.1:35000-45000 GCA_018857735.1 Alviniconcha marisindica | reverse complement strand
GCACTCTTTATCTCCACCACACTCCGAGCATCGCTTTCCGGCACCTTCCTCCAAACTCTGCCAGAATTGGTTACGCCACTGAAGGGTACTCTTTACCTCCACCACACTCCGAGCATCGCTTTCCGGCACCTTCCTCCAAACTCTGCCAGAACTGGTTACGCCACTGAAGGGGCACTCTTTACCTCCGCGCAGCTGTCCACACACGCTGTCAGCGCCCTCCGAGTAAGTAAGTAAGTTGGTGTTTTACGCCCAGTCAACCAGTGCGGTTATATCAGGGCGAGCGCCCTCCGAAAGGTCTGGGTACTAATAAATAAAACTGTAGAACCAACATAGTGTCCAAGCACGCGCGGGTACAAAAGTAAACAAAGGCGAGTTCCACCTCGATTCAAGCGATTTTGGTTTTATTCGTGATGGTGTGTAAGCAATGTGGGCGGTTATAAAAGAAACGTCTGCTATAATCTTGGTTGTGTGTCACAAACGTACACCTATTTCAGCACCAGCGCAAAATTAATACGCAAGGAAACCTATGACGTAACCAGTCATGGCAGTGGGTGGAGGAAGGATGTCGTAAACCAGTGCATGGGACACGCATTGTGCCAATCACGCGGGCCGACACAAACCACGTGACAGTCAAGCAGAGAGAGCACGTGAATGGCGGCCACAACGCCACGTGCCTGGCAAGTACCGTCAATAACCGAGAAGTCACATCAACATTGATGGAAATACATTGATCGTGTCATGACCAAAAAAATAAATTAAAAAAATCCCCAGTCATTTTCATTTTCTTTCGGATTTTAAGTGTGGAAATATACGAAATAACACGATAAAAACAACACCAAAACAACCCCCCCCCTCCCCCCAACACAAAAAAAAAAAAAAACCCACAAAAAACACAAAAATAACACGAAATAACGCCGAGGGAAAAAGAAGAAAAAAAATTAAGAAGAGAGAGAAAGACGGGAAGTGCCTATAAGTAGCCTATCCGCTGAGATAGTACAGAAATGGAACAGAATGGGGCTGAAATCGAACGACAGACATATTTTGATGCCATAGTTGTTTTGGTCTCGGTCATGTGCCGCGATCTAAAAGCAGATTGTTTTGTTTTGTTTTTTCCTCTGTGCATGATCACGACGGCAGCCCGGCGAAAGGTCAGCACCACAAGCGGAACACGCTACAGGTCGGTGCGGTTCGATGTGCGTGGAGAGGAGGAGGCCAATGGAAACGTATCATGCAGCCACTGTGTTAAAATTTCTCTCTCTCTCTCTCTCTCTCTCTCTCTCTCGGAGGGTGGTCACAGACAGAACTGTATAAGATCTTCTCTCTCTCTCTCTCTCTCTCTCTCTCTCTCTTCTCTTCTCTCTCTCTCTCTTCTAAAAATTCTTCTCCCCCCTTTTTTTTTCTCTCTCTCTCTCTCTCTCTCTCTCTCTCTCTCTCTTCTCTCTTCTTCTGTGGAGAAAGGGGCAATGAAGTATCAGTACGACAGACACTGTAATGTAAGATTCTTCTCTCTTCTCTTAAAGGGTGGAAGTATAGTAGACAGACACCGTGAATGTGTTTTTTTTTTCTCTCTCTCTCTCTCTCTTCTGTGAGAAACGTGAAACGTATCGTGCCACAACACCTGTGAATGTAAATTCTCTCTTTCTCTCTTAAACAATGTGAAACGTATCAGTGCACGACAGACACCGTGAATGTAAGATTCTCTCTCTCTCTCTCTCTCTTCTCTCTCTCTCTCTCTTCGATCTCCTGGCGAGACAGGCAATGTGAAACGTATCAGTGCACGACAGACACCTGTGAATGTAAGATTCTCTCTCTCTCTCTCTCTCTCTCTCTCTCTCTCTCTCTCTCTCTCTCTCTCTCTCTCTCTTGGAGACAGGGCAATGTGAAACGTATCAGTGCACGACAGACACCTGTGAATGTAAGTCTCTCTTTTCTCTCTCTTCTCTCTTGTGGAGAAAAAGGACAATGTGAAACGTATCAGTGCACGACAGACACCTGTGAATGTAAGATTTCTCTCCTCTCTCTCTCTCTCTCTCTCTCTCTCTCTCTTCCCCTCTCTCTCTCTCTCTGTGGAGAACAGGACAATGTGAAACGTATCAGTGCACGAACCTGTGAATGTAGAATCTCTCTCTCTCTCTCTCTCTCTCTTCTCTCTCTTTTTCTCTCTCTCTCTCTCTCTTCTCTCTCTCCCTCTTCTTCGTGCACGAGAACAGGACAATGTGAAACGTATCAGTGCACGACAGACACCTGTGAATGTAAGATTCTCTCTGTGTCTCTCTGTGGAGAACAGGACAATGTGAAACGTATCAGTGCACGACAGACACCTGTGAATGTAAGATTCTCTCTCTCTCTCTCTCTCTCTCTCTCTCTCTCTCTGTGGAGAACAGGACAATGTGAAGCGTATCAGTGCACGACAGACACCTGTGAATGTAAGATTCTCTCTCTCTCTCTCTCTCTCTCTCTCTCTCTCTCTCTCTCTCTCTCTCTCTCTCTCTCTGTGGAGAACAGGACAATGTGAAACGTATCAGTGCACGACAGACACCTGTGAATGTAAGATTCTCTCTCTGTCTCTCTCTGTGGAGAGGAGGACAATGTGAAACGTATCAGTGCACGACAGACACCAGTGAATTAAGATTCTCTCTCTCTCTCTCTCTCTTTTCTCTCTCTCTCTTCTCTCTCTCTCTCCTCTCTCTCTCCTCTCTTCCCCTGGGAACAGGACAATGTGAAACGTATCAGTGCACGACAGACACCTGTGAATGTAAGATTCTCTCTCTCTCTCTCTCTGTGGAGAGGAGGACAATGTGAAACGTATCAGTGCACGACAGACACCCGTGAATGTAAGATTCTCTCTCTGTCTCTCTCTCTCTCTCTCTGTCTCTCTCTGTGGAGAGGAGGACAATGTGAAACGTATCAGTGCACGACAGACACCTGTGAATGTAAGATTCTCTCTCTGTCTCTCTCTCTTTCTGTGGAGAGGAGGACAGTGTGAAACGTCTCATTACACGACAGACACACCCGTCCATGTAAGATCATCTCTCTCTCTCTTCATCTCTGTCTCCCCCCTCTCTCCCCTGTAGTCTATCCGTTTGTGGTATTGTGGTGCTTATTTGAGTTGGTAGTATAGCAAGGACTGGCTGTAAGATAGGTCCAAATGCACCTAACGCTACTATTCTTGAGTATTAAAGGACAAGTCCAAGGTTAGGGATGATTTTTGACACGATTTCCGTTAAAGCTCGCTGAGAACGATGATGTAGGTGAAACTGTGATCTGAGGGTCATAAATGCACGAAATAAAGGCATTTTCAGTTGTACCGAAAGCGTCGCCATGACGCGCAAATCACGTGACCATATGCCTGCTACGTCACTCTGGGGAGTCGCTCAAAATGGCCAACTCGAACTCCGAAGACGAAATTGATACTTTGCCCGAGAGACCCACAAGGATACAGCCGTATCAGTTTGAGCCTGTCAGGCAGGATTTTGAAAGAG
The DNA here is from genome assembly GCA_018857735.1 of Alviniconcha marisindica. Lineage (NCBI taxonomy): Eukaryota > Metazoa > Mollusca > Gastropoda > Provannidae > Alviniconcha > Alviniconcha marisindica. The sequence goes on along the minus strand of JABMCL010000667.1, from coordinate 41,518 downwards.
TACCGGAACATCGTGTCAGCTTCGAAGCAAACCCATGAGGTATTCCATGGGGTTGCGAAATCGCACTCACTGAAGTGCTCGCTACACAAATGGGCGTGATGCGGCGCAGCAAGAAAGTCAGCTCGTTTGAATTGTATAAATTTAATCCACTTTCGCCTCACTGCGGGTCGATTGCGCGGGAGCTCGTGCATTGTTATACCTGGGGTCGTCTGCGAATTGTTACAGTTCGCGGCAACACAGTAGGCCGGCATAGTTAACTTTTTTGTCGACCACACGCATACACAGTTTACTGAAGAATCTAGGATGGCAACCGCACTGACTCCCCAGACTGACGTCACTTCCGGGAAAGTCACGTGACTGATGGAGACCCCGAGACTGTAGTCTCGGCCAGCCTACAGAAAATAAAATCGATTAGAAACCCAATTAAACATTTTTTTTATTTTTTATTTCATTAAATCTGAAACTAGTGACTCGTTTGTCAATCATTTCGATGGTCATTTTGCATACTTAAAAACCTTGGACTTTTACTTTAAAGTTTTCGAGTTCGAGTTCCCCTTCTCTTTCTCTCTCTCCCCACCTCTCTCTCTCTCTCCCCTTCTCTCCCCCCTCTCTCTTTCTCTCTCCCTTCCCCCCATCTATATCTCCCCTCTTTCTCCCTGTCCCCCCCCCACCTCCCGGTCTCTCTCTCTCTGTCTCTCTCTCTCTCCACCTCTCTCTCCACCTCCCGGTCTCTCTCTCCCTCTCTCTCTCTCTCTCTCTCTCCACCTCCCGGTCTCTCTACCTCCCGGTCTCTCTCCCTCTCTCTCTCCACCTCTCTCTCTCTCCACCTCCCGGTTTCTCTCTCTCTCTGTAACCATGGGTGTAGATGTGAGCCCACGAACCAACACACTAAAAACCGGACAGAAATGTAAGAACAGGCTCGCGTAATGATTACTACTGGCCCCTCTCTGTGTTGCCATCTAAAGAGACAACAAGGCAGATGCAGATTAAATCAGAACGTCCACTCACGCGCCACATTCATCACCATCCACACACACACATACACACACGCACCCACATACAAACACGCGCGCGCGCATGACACAAGCATGAGTGAGTGCGCACACATACACGCATGCATGCGCAGAAACATACACATACACACACACACGCACGCACACGCACGCACGCACACGCACACACACTCATTCTCTCACACATTCTCTCTCTCTCTCTCTCTCTCTCTCTCTCTCTCTCTCTCTCTCTCTCTCTCTCTCTCTCTCTCTCACACACACACACACACCCACACTCACTCACAAACACACCCACACTCACAAACACACACACACTCACAAACACACACACACACAAACACACACACACACTCTCTCTCTCTCTCCCTCTGTGTGTGTGTGTGTGTGTGTGTGTGTGTGTGTGTGTGTGTGTGTGTGTGTGTGTGTGTTCTCTCTCTCTCTCTCTCTTTCACACACACACAAACACACACACACACCCGGGGAAGACAAGGGTGGAGACAATACAACCTGCCCGGTCCATCCGATGCCCTGTGTGTGGACGTGACGGGCGTCACCCGTGGTGACCAGGGCATGGACATATTGTCACGCTGCGCTGATTTGACAGAGCGACGACTAACGACACGAGACAAGCTTTAATTACAGGGATTCTTCTCACTACACAGGCCAGCGGGGCGTTGTGGAAGTAGCAGCGAGGGGGCGGGGGACCGGGACAGGAGAGCAGGGATGAGGATGGAGGGGAAAAGAGCGAGTCGTCGAGTTTAGTGATGGTAGTTGTACTGTGGCCAGACAATGCATCAGTAAAAGCTTTTTGGGTTTCCTATTTCTATGCATATGTATGGAGACTATACAAGCGAAATTTGATTTTTCTTCCCAACCCCCAACTTGCTTCCCAACTTCCCAACCCCTAACCCCACCCCCGGGAGAATTTCTGTCGAAATGAGCTGTCAGGTAAGCCTGGACATTTCTGCTCCAAGCTCATACAAGAATGTATGAACTGGTACTGAGACAGAATAGAACAGATCTGGGGAAATGCACTCACCGATACGACGAAAATAGTCAGGTATACCCCCCGCCCCGCCCCCTAAGAACAGACCATTGTCCCGCCACATGATGTGGACCCTCCCCCCCTTCCCCCCAAAGAACAGAAGAGTCCATCGTCACTTCCGCCCCCTGCAGCTCTCGTCGGACTAATTATGTGACCACGTGACTGATCCCCTGTCCACATTAATGGCGGCAGCGCGGAGGACGACGGCGGCATAGAACAACACAAAGACTGATGGACCTGGGCTCTGCCCGCCAAATCAAAGATGCTATCCAACGGCAGGTAATTAATTTCCTAATAGCCGGCAACTCCCAGAGGTCGGTTTGGGTGATGGTTGGGGGGAGGGGGCTGGAGGGGAGAGGGGAGGGGAGGGGGGGGGGGGGGGGGGGGGGGGGGGGGGGGGGGGGGGGGGGGGGCAACTTCGTCAGACTGGACAGAAAACGAACTAGGGTTCACCTCGTGACCTTTTCACCTCTGACCCGTCCGGCATGGTCCGTGGATTGCGATCGTGTGCGTGTAGCGTTGGTGGTGACCTACACACCTACACAATTAGATGTTCCAGCGAGGGTTCCCCCCTCCCCTCCACCCACACTCATGGCTTTATGTACATGTATGCATTCATTTACCTACTGCGTTTCAAGTATGTTTACTCATCCATTGTCTTCACGTTCTTCGCTGAACAACAACCCGACTAACACACACACACACACACACACACACACACACACACACACACACACACACACACACACACACACACACACACACACACACACACACACACACACACACACACACACACACATACACGCACCGCAAGGCTTCGGCATCAACATCAGTGTCAACATCACTACTAAATAAGTTTGTCACCTTGCGCAGCAAAATAAATACCCCCTCCCCCTCCCCCCCCCCCCCCCCCCCCCTGCCCCCCTCTTGCACCATCATGCCAAGCTTGGTAACAAAAGGCTGAGCGGCACGGAAGGTATGGTTGGAGAAATCCCGGACACACGCTCGACCAGGACGCGGTGATTCCAGTCAACCCCCCCCTTTGTTACAGGGGAAGGAGTTTAAAAACCAACAACAAAGCAACAAAGACTACAACACTGACGACGACAACGTTACCACGTACCTTGTCGTCAATGTCGGTGACGTTCATGCAGTAGAAGACGTCATAGTTGAAGTAGTCACTCATCACACGGCGAAGAATGTCGAAGGAGATGTAAGACCTGACACACAGAGAAACGACGTGCACATTTCATTATGTCTCTATCTAAACAACATCATAATTATTCCTTTACGTCATATTCCATTATGTCTCCGTCTAATACAACATTATATTCCATTATGTCTCCGTCTGAACATTGCATCACATTAGAGCACACGTCATCATCATGCAAACATTCTTTCATACACTGGACACAAACACACCATAGCCACAAGCAAATAAGTAGCCTACATTTGTCACCGTTTAACCGTTGTTTAAGTGTTGTTCTGTCGCTTGACAAAGGGGCTTATCTCGAAATTCGCATGTTGTGTGGTGTCATATTAAATAAGCATTCTTTTTAACCGTTAATGTGTTTGGATATTATTCCATTAGTCTCAACATTATAAATTATTACATTACGTCTCGGTATGAGCAACACAATATTCCTCCTGTCTGTGCAAGTAGCCCCCCCCCCCCCCCCGGTCTGTGCAACTGGCCCCCGCCTGTGTAACTAGACCCCAGCCTGTGCAACAAGGCCCACATAGCCTGTGCAACTAGCCCTCGGAGCCTGTGCAACTAGGCCCGCAGCCTGTGCAATTAGGCCCCATATCCTGACCAACTAGACCCCAGTCTGTGCAACTAGGCCCCACAGCCTGACTAACTAGACCTCAGCCTGTGCAACTAGGCCCCATGGCCTGACCAACTGGACCGCAGCCTGTGCAACTAGGCCCCATAGCCTGATCAACTAGACTCCAGCCTGTGCAACTAGGCCACGCAACCTGTGCAACTAGACTCCAGCCTGTGCAACTAGACCGCAGCCTGTGCAACTAGGCCCCATAGCCTGACCAACTAGACCGCAGCCTGTGCAACTAGGTCCCATAGCCTGACCAACTAGTCTGCCTCCTGTCTGTGCAACTGGCCCCCTGTCTTTGCAACTAGCTCCCCCCTCCTGTCTGTGCTTCTAGCACCACAGCCTGTGCAACTAACCCCAGTCTGTGCAACTAGTCTCCCTCCTGTCTGTGCAATTAGCCCCCTGTCTGTGCAACTAGCCCCAGCCTGTGCAACTAGGCCCCCGCCTGTGCAACTAGGCCCCCGCCGGTGCAACTAGGCCTCACCTGTGCAACTAGCCCCGCAGCCTGCGCAACTAGCCCCAACCTGTGCAACAAGCCCCCCGTCTGTGCAACTAACCCCAGTCTGTGCAACTAGTCTCCCTCCTGTCTGTGCAACTAGCCCCCTGTCTGTGCAACTAGCCCCCCGACCCCCGGCTCTGTGCTACACTACCCCCTGTCTGTGCAACTAGCCCATTGCCTCCTGTCTTTGCAACTCGCCCCCTGTCTTTGCAACTCGCCCCCTGTCTTTGCAACTAGCTCCCGCCTCCTGTCTGTGCAACTAGCCCACCCCAAAGTAGCCAGTGATCCATGGAACTCCACGCGACACGAAATGACTGACTGTAAGCTAACGCAGTTACGCGGACGGACTTCTAAGTCGGTTACTCAGTAATTGGATTTGAACTTTAAGGTCCTGTCAACCGTGCCGAGTTCTCTGGGGACGAAGTGGACTTCTGGGACTGCGACAGCAACCACCGCCAGCAGCTGTACGCGCCTCTTATTATGCATCAGTAACGCTGAAAGCGTCTGACGCGAATGGATCCCAACACGTTTTGGTTTGGTTTGGTCATTGCTTTTCTTCTCTTTTTTGTTTCTTTTTCTTTTCTTTCTTTTTTTCTTCTTCTCTTTTTCTGATTGTACTTTTTGTACTTCTCGATTTTATGTCGCTTTGTGAAGTAGAAAAATCGTCGTTGTAGATGTATTTGTCGAGGTTTCCTTCTCGCTTGTCAACACTCACTCAGTGACTACTGTCAACGACTACAATTAAAAAATAGTAATTATTATTATATAGCGCTATTCTCTAACCAGTGTTAAACTCACTGCGTTGGTATATTGGTATCTGTTGGTATATGTCTTCCTCGTATAATTTACACACGTATAAAGTGTACGTCAAGTATAATGTTTATGTAGGACTGAGTCAACCCATTTTCCTCCGAGGAATTAAACGTAGTCACACACACACACGCACGCACACACACACACACACACACACACACATACACACACACACACACACACACACACACACACACACACACACACACACACACACACCCCCCCCCCCAGCCCGTTTATTACAAAATAGGCCTCTAATAATAGTAGTAGTAGTAGTAGTCGTAGTAATACAAATTTCTAAAGCGCCTATCCTCCGAATAATATAATAATAATATTAATAATAGTGGTGGTGGTGGCACTTAGTAGTAATGGCAATTTGTAAAGCTCTATCCTCTGGCTCAAAGCGCCGAACAAGCATAATATAACACACGTAATGTACATGGAGATGGAACATGCCACCAGCATAATATAACAGACGTAATGTACATGGAGATGGAACATGCCACCAGCATAATATAACAGACGTAATGTACATGGAGATGGAACATGCCACCAGCATAATATAACACACGTAATGTACATGGAGATGGAACATGCCACCAGCATAATATAACACACGTAATGTACATGGAGATGGAACATGCCACCAGCATAATATAACACACGTAATGTACATGGAGATGGAACATGCCACCAGCATAATATAACAGACGTAATGTACATGGAGACGGAACATGCCACCAGCATAATATAACAGACGTAATGTACATGGAGACGGAACATGCCACCAGCATAATATAACAGACGTAATGTACATGGAGATGGAACATGCCACCAGCATAATATAACAGACGTAATGTACATGGAGACGGAACATGCCACCAGCATAATATAACAGACGTAATGTACATGGAGATGGAACATGCCACCAGCATAATATAACAGACGTAATGTACATGGAGATGGAACATGCCACCAGCAACTGAACCAAAACCTACACACGATACTGATACCCCACCCACCAAACAAGCCCATAATGTCCGAGACAGTTAAAGGTGCGAGAGAGACAGTTAAAGGTGCGAGCACACGAAACGAAACCTGTGCACAGCCCGCCAACAACAGTGAACTGCGGACTGCTGCCTGGCAACCAGACCATCGATACAGCCAACGGCGATGCCATTGAAGTGCAGGGAGCCATACGACCCGGCGGCTGTCAGCGGCAAGAACGGGCCGGTTTTACGGAAGAAGGATTTATTACTGGATATTTTAACGCCTAGTCAACCGTGGCGGTGACGTCAGGGCAAAACGCAGTGTGA
>JABMCL010000667.1:22500-30000 GCA_018857735.1 Alviniconcha marisindica | reverse complement strand
GAGAGAGAGAGAGAGAGAGAGAGAGAGAGAGAGTGTGTGTGTGCGCGCGCGCGCACATGCGTGTTCTCTCTCCCACCCCCCCACCCCCCCCCACCCCCACCCCCACGTACATTATTTCCTCTATATTCGCAATGCCTATTTTTTCTTTCTCTCTCTGTTTTATAATTTTTTTTTAAATCCTGTTTTATCCCCCTTCTCATAGAATCGCAGTGTCAGTATGGTGAGGCTGCTGCTGCTGTTCTATACATCAACTGAATATATTAAAATAAAAAAAACAAAGTTAAAGCGAAAACAAAATAGAAGCACACCGCAGAAAAAGAAAAAAGAGACTTAACGTCAATTAAGGCTAAGTGTGCATAATCTCACGACTGAGAAAGTGAAATGCATTTCCTCGACAAATGCAAAAGGGAAGAAGAAAAAGAAGAAGAAAAAGAAGAAGAAGAAGAAGATAAAATCACGAGGCCTACGAGAGAGCTGAGTCAAATTAGCACAAGTAAAATGTATTAAGAGCCTGTTGGTTTAGTTGTTATTTTTTCAATTGACAATAAGCAAGGCACACTGGCACAGAATGTCTTTGTACGCGACCACTATAATGCTAAAACATCTGACGGGAATCGTATAATCAGAATGTTTGTTTCTCTTGACCCCAAGGGTTTTATGGCCAATAAATGTACGTGTTCACATCCTCCATATAAGTGAATCTTCTTCTTCTTCTTCTTCTTCTTCCCAGTCGCCGCTACTCTGAGAGTCCAGTCTGCAAGACGATGCTCTTTCAGAAAGTCACGGTACCACGCACTTTTAACGCCGAGAGATTGATTGATTGAATTTTATTTCTCAACGGTGAAGATATTAGCACAAAGGCCGACTCACATATCTGCCGTTGCTACAGTACTACTAATAACCAAGACATTCACAGTTAAATATTATTACAGAAGGCTATAGACAAATACAGCATCAGTAAAAATAAAAACAACAATTAACAAAATAATAATAATAATAATAACAACAACAACACATATAAAATCAGACAGCGATTGCAACGGAAATGAAAACAAATAGCAGTGAAAAACAACTGGAGCAAAAAAGTCTAAAACACAGTTAAACACACACACACACACACACCACACACACACACACACACACACACACACACACACACACACACACACACACAAAAAAAATGGGTAGAGGGAGGGAGAGGGAGAGAAGAGAGAGAAGAGAGGAGAGAGAGAGAGAGAGAGAAGAGAGAGAGAGAGAGAGCAACAACAACAAAAACCAACCCCACCCTACCTAAAAGAAACAACACATAACAAAACCAAAAACATACACCCACCCCCACCCACAAGACAAACAAAAAACAAAACACAACAGCAACAAACAAAATAACCACAACAAACAAACAAACAAAACTCCAAAATCCCAAACAAAGAACCCCTTCCAAAACAAAACACACACATACACACACACACACACACCACCACCACCACCAACAACAACAAACCCCACACACACCAACAAACTAACAAAGAAAAACGGAGAACGCGCAGTTGTACTTAAATAACTTCCATTGCCACGACTTATCATTGCCCCGACTTAGCCATCCCCCCCCCTCCCCACCACCCCCTTCATTTATTTTTATTTTTATATCTGCCACTTTCCCTCCCTGAGTTGAACTACATCTATTACCCCTCCCCCCTCCCTTCCCTCCAAGTTCAACTGCTTCCATTACCACTGACATCTTCTTCCCCAGGTTCATCTACATCCATTACCATATTCCCCCTCCCCACAAGTTCAGTTAGTTCCATTACTATCGCTCCCTTGACGTCCTAAACACAGGACTTCCCTGACTACTTCCATTATTAACCCGCTACCCCCTCCCCACCCCTTCCACCCAAGTGCTACCACTTCATTACCATCTTCACCTTTCCGCCCTAAATTTCCACAGGTAATAGACCTTCAGAGCAGGGCACAAAGCAAAGTATACGCACAAAGTTTTAATCGTATTCCCCCGGAGATTCGATCGCGTCGGGGAACGAAAAAAAAAAAAAAAACGAAAAAAAAAAATCGAAGGAAAAATCCGCCTCAGACAGAGACAAAAACATCAAATTTACTAGTCTCATTTTGCCCATGGCCCGTTTTTTAGCCCCGATCCCGAAAGGTCCCAGACAAGCAGGAAACCCGACTGTTCTTCTCAATCTGTCCAGCCGTATATATCAGGGGTCGCACACTCTTTTTACAACGTGCATACGGCGAACGCAGTGTCTTGAGGATTTAACAAATTATAATGTCTAGCATCAGTATGTCTAGCATCATGTTTTGTTGCATGCATAAAAGATTATTTTTTATAAATAATCTTTTATGCATGCAACAAAACATGATGCTAGACATACTGACAATGATTTAAAAAACAATAACAAAACAACAACAAAACAACACACACACACTCACACACACACACACACACACACACACACACACACACACACACACACACACACACACACTCACATACACACAAACCAATCCTGCACTTATGTAGCTGAAATTAAGCCTGATGCGCCTGTTGCAGAATTCTGTGCAAACCGGACGGGTAACAGCACTGACTACATTCGGCAATAAACATTTTTCGCCGGTGCCTGGTTAGATCTTGGCCTTCCGCTGGTACTCGCAGATTTCCGGCTGGTTTGTTTTCCTTCTTGATTAGGCAGCCTGTTGTCAACTGGCTTAGAGCTAGTGGAAGGAACTGGTTCCTGTTCATACTGTTCCTGTACACTGTCTTTGTTCTTTATGTGTGGCACCCACATTTTCCTTTGAAGGAACAAAGAATTTCTTGACTTGACTTGACTTGAACTGGTTCACAACTGTCATTACGACTACAAACCAACAGAAAACAAGTAAGAATTTTCTGCGTTGTCTTTCGAGACATAATATTCGGGGTTGCGAAATGTGCTCAATCCCGCATGCAAAGAACGGCGGGAAACTAGAAACTAGAAATGCGACCAGAAACTGACGTAGGCAGTGAACTACCACTGACCTCGTTCGATGTCACCCACCCTGGCCTGGCAGCGGCCAAAGTTGATATGTTCTGACAACAACCGACTTGGCACCCCGACGTCAGAGAGATAAGACTGAGCGAGAGAGAAAGACTAATTAAAACGCATTCTGTCGTAAAGATCTGGACGCTCTTTTTGCATGTAGTAAACGCATGGGGTTTGAGCATTTGCGTGAGTGAGTTTTATTTTGCGTCAAAGACAAATTTTTCTGCGTATTTGCGACCCCTGTTTAATAGTATCGTAACCCAAACCGAGACGGACGTGAACGGACGAGGTAAAGGTCCAAGCCCCAACCATCCATCGTGTCACGTTGTAAACCTGAAGCCAGTGGCACGATAGCTTCAGACATGCAGCCTTAACTTGGACCGCTTCAACCTGGTAGCAGGTGAAACACGTGAAGCTATATCCCGATCTACCATACACGCATAAGAGAAACCAACCAGCCAACCGAACAACCTCCCCCCACCCCCCAACAAAGAAAGAAAGAAACACACACACACACGCGCGCGCGCGCGCGCACACACACACAACACACACACACACACACACACACACACACACACACACACACACACACACACACACACACACACACAACAGCAAAAAACAACAACTAACAAACAAAACAACAACAAACGAACAAAAAACACGCAGAAAAACAAACAAATAAACAACAAACAAAACAAACTAAAACAGAGAAAGAGAAAGAAAATTAAGACATAACTCTTGATAATAACTCTGCAGGGAAAATCGGAATTGCTGAGTCTGCGAAAACCTCACCTGATTAGTATGACTACTGCTTGTACTAGCATGAAAAGTAAAAGTAAAAAAGTAAAATTAAAAAAAAAAGGTGGGGGGGGGGGGGGGGGGGGGGGGGGGGGCGCGAGAATCAGAAGCTTCAATAAAAATTTTTTAATGAAGTCGACCCCCTCCCCCTTTTTTTTCCATTTTTTATTTTTTAACTTTTCATACTAGTACAAGCAGTAGCCACACTAATCAGGTAAAGTGGCTGGACCATGGAACCGCGGCACTGACTATTATCTCACTATTATTTCATTACACCAGGGCCGTCCACAGGCAGCAGTCCCCAGCAGACACGCACGACCAGTTCCGGTCGTCTGGGATCACGACATCGTCTGGTTCTCCAGTCAAGGCGGGCCACTCTCACACCCGCTCCCCGCTGCAGGTCAAGATGAAGCGTGCACTGAAATCAAGCCCCCTTCAACCGCCAGACGAGCATTGCCTCCCTTGCTTGCCGCCATGTTTGAATCGGCGGTATTATTGAATCTGCTGCCGACGAAGACGGGCTCAGCCTCACACCGTTTGCCCGTGTTTGCTCTGGCTGCTTCTCTCCCAATAATTACGAAGTCTGGTAAACTTTCAGTAAACGGGCGAAACTTGCGGAGCAACATGACTATTTTTAAAGGGGCTATATCTGCCTGAGACTCAATATAACAACCCAACTCCCCCCCCCCTCCCCCCCCTAAAAACACACACACAAAACAAAACAACAACAACAACCAAAAACCCAAACCAAACAAAAACAACAACAAAACACAACAACCAATAACAGCAAACAAACAAAAACAACAAAATCTGTTCACCCTCCACCTCCCCACGCCCCTAAAAAAATTGAATTAAAAAAAATCATAGACCGAAAGAAACTAATCATAGGCTTACGTCTGCAAGATTTGAGAGGAGAGAAAGGAGGACGATTGAAAAAGAAGAAGTTTTTGACTGTTTGGTAGCAAATAAAAAGCAATCAAATTCAGCCGTCGTCAGCTGAAACTTAAGAAGCGCCAGTGTGCTTCGGAATATCTAGCTGAACGAGACACAGCACGTGCAGAACGCACGCTGATTCCGGCAATAAAACTGCACATGCGGAACGAATGTTTATTCGAAAATACAATTGCTGCAATTTTCAGACTCCCTGCGTTATTTTCATAAATAAGAAAGAGTAAATGAGCAAATGAAACAAAGCACATTAATAAGACATGTCGTTCCGCAATTAAAACGATTCGAAAAGCAGGACCATGATCGATCGAACAATGTTTTCACAGAAACCAGTCACCGTTCCACACAACTGGAGATTTCACTTGGTGGCTGTTGTTTATGTTGACAACTTCTGGTGTGTGTGTGTGTGTGTGTGTGTGTGTGTGTGTGTGTGTGTGTGTGTGTGTGTGTGTGTGTGTGTGTGTGTGTGTGTGTGTGTGTGTGTGTGTGTGGCGGGAGGGGTGGTGGTGAGAGAGGGGAATTGTGGGTCATTTCTAAAAAAAAACAATATCGCCATGGGTTATTATAATAATTGTTTTCGCTCAAAAAGTTTCTAAAAATATTATTATGGCTCACAATATCGTCCACAGCACATTCGCCATTTAACGTTCAAAAACAAATGAACCCTGTCATTGTTATCATCATCACTAAGAGAGTGACCTGGTGTGACCCATTCCTTATCACTGATATCATCATCACCAAGAGACTGACCTGGCGTGACCCATTCCTTATCACTGTTATCATCATCACCACTAAGAGACTGACCTGGTGTGTCCCATTCCTTATCAGTTATCATCATCACCACCAAGAGACTGACCTGGCGTGTCCCATTCCTTATCACTGTTATCATCATCACCACTAAGAGACTGACCTGGTGTGTCCCATTCCTTATCAGTTATCATCATCACCACCAAGAGACTGATCTGGCGTGTCCCATTCCTTATCACTGTTATCATCATCACCACCAAGAGACTGACCTGGCACGGTCCATGATCGAGTTCTGCGCTTTGCTACACAACAGTTGATTATCTCTGTTATCACCATTACTAAGAGATTGACCTGGCGTGACCCATTCCTTATCACTGATATAAGAGACTGACCAGTTCCTTATCACTGTTATCATCATCACTAAGAGACTGACCTGGCGTGACCCATTCCTTATCACTGATATAAGAGACTGACCAGTTCCTTATCACTGTCATCATCATCACTAAGAGATTGACCTGGCGTGACCCATTCCTTATCACTGATATAAGAGACTGACCAGTCCCTTATCACTGTGATCATCATCACCAAGGGACTGACTAGTTCCTTATCACTGTTATCTCTGTGATCATCATCACCAAGGGACTGACTAGTTCCTTATCACTGTTATCTCTGTGATCATCATCACCAAGGGACTGACTAGTTCCTTATCACTGTTATCTCTGTGATCATCATCACCAAGGGACTGACCTGGCGTGGCCCATGTGGGAGGCATCGTAGACCGTGGGCCCGCAGCTGTACCACAACACCCGCTTGCCGCTCTGTGGCACGAACACCTCCTGCAACACACAGCAACACCGCGTGACAACACAGCACACTGGTCTTGTCAGTGACAACACACAACCATACAACGTGACAACGCAGAACACACCGCTTCACTGTCGTCATCGTGACGTCACACCCCTTTTTACTGGTGTTGTCAGTGACAATACACAATCATACAACGTGACAACACAGCACATACCGTTTTACTTTTGCCAGGGCAACAACACAGCACACACCGTTTTACTGTTGCCAGGGCAACAACACAGCACACACCGTTTTACTGTTGCCAGGGCAACAACACGACACACACCGTTTTACTGTTGCCAGGGCAACAACACAACACACACCGTTTTACTGTTGCCAGGGCAACAACACGGCGCACACCACTTTACTGGTGTTGTCAGTGACAACACACAACAACACCACGTGACAACATAGCACACACCTCTTTATAAGTGTTGTCAGTGACACAGCAGGCACTTTTTTTTTACTGTCGTCTTGGCAACAACACAGCGCACACCTAGTTACTGTTGTCTTGGCAACAACACAGCACACATCTAGTTAGTGTCGTCTTGGCAACAACACTATACACCTATTTACTGTTGTCTTGGCAACAACACCACACACCAATTTACCGTTGTCTTGGCAACAGCACAGCACACACCAATTTGCGGCTGTCTTGGCAACAACACCACACACCAGATACCCCTTTACTGTCGTCTTGGAGACAACACACAATCGTACAACGTGACACACACCTATATACTGCTGTCTTACTGACAGCTCAGCACGCACACCACTTTACTCTCGTCTTATATATGGACACAACAAGACACACATCTTTACTGTTTTTGTTTGCAAGCTGCATCAAAAGGGTTGCTCTGGGTTATTAAGAACAAAGGGCGTAATTCTAAATATCCTTTTCAGGAGTGTTGCAAATTCCACACCTGTAAACTATTTTAATGTACGCTACGAAACAAAACAAACAACAAAAATGACGGATAAAGCGAACGATTTAACAAATCGCTCACTCACTCAATCAGTAACCATTCAATCACCAACCAGCCAGTCACTCAATCATCTCAGTAATACCAAGTGCCGTTTCAAGAAACGTTCTATTTGCAGAAGCAAGGGAGACCACCCA
>JABMCL010000667.1:0-20000 GCA_018857735.1 Alviniconcha marisindica | reverse complement strand
GAATACAAGCCATTATCATCGTCGTGGATGTTTTCATCACCCTCTGCTCTTCCTTGCCGCGGATAATCACCAGGGCCCATATGTATGAAGACCAAATACCCCCCCCCAATCGAGTTTATCTTCTAAACGGTGATGGCTGTTTCCAATCGGAATAATGTGGAGCGCAAATAGAACTCTCCGATCGGCCTAAACGCCTTAAAATCATATTCATTTGTACGCCTTTAAAATCATACTCATTTGTACGCCTTTAAAATCATACTCATTTGTACGCCTTTAAAGTCATACTCATTTTGCACACCTTTAAAATCATACTCATTTTTTACGTTTATGCAGCCTAAACGTCGTATACAAATGGCGGCTTTGATACTGCCATTACAGACAGAGGCTACTATTGATCAGAAGGAAAAAACAAACAAACAACAAAACAACAACAACAACACCAACCACTGATGCCATCTTACGCATGACTGAGGACCACAAACTATTCAAACAATTTGGTTTCACGCATCAAGAATGTCCAGTCAACAGACAACGAAGAGAGGGACAGGAAAATCTCGAATGGGGAAAGGTCATTGGGTCACTGACATCTGCTCCAATGGAACTGAACTTTGACTCTTGAAACTGACCAGGCTGTTGTTAAGCAGTGTACAATCGGTTTCGAGTTTTCTTGCGTTGCATTGTTGGATAAACATGGGACCTTTTCGATGTAAAAACAAACTCAGGCGAATAGCTATTTTGGAGCCTATGTTGACAGCTCGTGCGTGTGGGAGGAGAACCAGACTTACGGCCTCTTTAGCTAATCGGGATTAGGGGCTAGCCGCCTTTAACTTTATTTGCTCTTCATGCATACGCGCTCAGATGACAAGCGGGCGAACGAGTCACTGTGCCTTAGGTCTATACACATCATTTACGCTATCTCCGTGACCGACTCACTGTGTACACCCCTTCCAGGCTCATTCGTTTTCCTGCCGACACACGGATACTCCGCATCCCCCATGTAAAAACTGAAACCTTTGGCCAACACTTTCTCTTACCGTGCTCCAGCGCAATTGAATTCTCTCCGTTATGACATCCGTCAAATTCGATCCTCCCGGGCCTTCAAAACTGCGTTAAAAACTCGCCTCTGCAAACACCACAAGTGATTTCAAATTCTGTCTTCTTCCTCTTGAGCCCCCCTCCAATCTTCTCCAATCTCCGTTACATTTTTTCTGTGCGTGCGCGCGCGCGCGCATGTGTGTGTGAAAGAGAGAGAGAGAACTCGAAAACTTTAATACTGAAGGATAGCAGCTTTAGGTCCATTTGGACCTACCTAACCTACGGACCTAGGACCTATTTGGACCTACCTATCTAAGAATATCAAGCTGGCTAAATTTATTAGTTGTATTCTTGAGTTATTTTGATTAAGCCAATAACGAAACAAAACGGAAAAAAAAGAAGAAGAAAAAGAAGAAGAAATAATTAATCTTTACGCCTTAGCCTTACATATTTATGACAACTTTGTGTTTGAGCATTTATTTATTTTTTATGTAAAAGTGTGGTAGTTATTTTTTGTAGAACTCATGTATTTTTTCATAAGGAATGTCCGAAGAAAGCCAGCCCCCGGGGCCAAAAAACCGAAACCGAAACAGACAGAAAAAAAAAAAGAGGAGGAGAGAGAGAGAGAGAGAAGAGAGAGAGAGAGAGAGAGAGAGAGAGAGAGAGAGAGAAGTTTATTGTTTCAAGCTTTGTGTGTTGTGTGTGTGTGGGGTGTGTGTGTGTGTGTGTGTGTGAAAGGAGAGGGGGAGAGAAGAGAGGGGAAAAGAAAAAAATGGGAGGGGGGGAGGGGGGGGTTGTTGAGGGAGGGAGGTGCGTGTACTAACGAAGACCCTCTCAGCTGAGGATCCACAGCTTCCCAACAGTCCCCGTCATCAAGCAGCCAGTTGGTAGGACTACAGCTTCGCCTATTTCGTCCACCGCCAACCCCCTTGCAGAATGACGCGTTGAACCATCCTTCTTCTCCCTGATGTCCAGATACCAGTCTCCCATCAGTCCAGAACAAATGGCTGGCGGCCGCAAAGATAAAAAAAAGAAACGGGGGGTGGGAGAGGGGAGGGGCAGGTGGTGGCATTGGGGGCGGGGGGTGGGGGGGGATTGAGGGAGGGAAGGGGAAGGGGCTGTAAAACATTCATTTTTCGTTCAAACGAGAAGATTAGAGGCATCATTGCATAACGGTTGAGTTGGGTCAAATGTTGACACGGTGGTTGGCTTGAAAGGCGGACACCACTAGGCGGCTCTTGACTCACCCTGGACAAACACTCCCGCTGCAGTTACCCCCCTTTGAGCAGCTCTTCTGCGCTGGAAATGGCTTGGAGTCTTCCATTTCCCCGGTCTTCTGCTGCTGTCAAAGAACTCGCCACAAATCTCGACTAACTTCTCAAGCGGTCTCGTTCAAGTATTTGTACTTTTAAAAAGGAATTCACCATGCATTTCTAAAACGTCTAAAGCGATCGAAATTCACACATAAAAATTATCATCCTTCTTTTCGGTCATCATCGTCGTTATAACATCATCGATTTTTAGTTAGTTAATATTTTTTTTTTTTTTTTTTTTTTTAACCGATCAGAAATCTAACGTTTCTCTTCAAGGTACATTATGAAGGTTTAAATATTTTTATGTTTAAATATTTTTGTTCCACAACAGCACTATTCATGCGAATTTCCCTACATTCAACACACTCACACACGCACACACACACGAACGCACGCACGCAGACACACACACACACACACCACACACACACACACACACACACACACACACACTAAAACCGACTGTAATTATAACAAAGGGGCACTGAATTCAGCGCATTAAACTTTCAGCCAGACCTTTGAGAACAAAACAAAACACAAAACACACAAAAACCCTCTGAAGTTGGATCAGTCTGTTCTTTGCGGTTCAAACGTCTTACCGACTTTTTTCTCTCCCTTTTTTGTTTTTCCTTCCTTCTTTCTTTCTCTTCTTTCCGCGAACAAACTGGCAGTGCTTTTCTGGGGATGAAATAAGGATTGGATTGAGAGAACAAAGCGCGCTGAGACCACAGGAACTCAATGCAATTACTGGTGGTAGCTGCCAGCTTGAGTATCTTCTTTAACTGCTGCACCAGCCACTTCTCGTGCACACACACACCCCAACCCCCACACACCCCACACCACACACACACAACACACCAACACAAACCCCCTCTCTCTCCTCCTCTCTCTCTCTCTCTCTCTTCCCCCCCCCCCCCTCTCTCTCTCTCTCTCCTCCCCCACACCACACACACACACACACACCCACCTCCCCCCACCCTTTAGAGTCGCGCGCGCATTCCCCACCCCCCACGCACGCACGCCAACCCCCACCCCCCCAAAACACACACACACACACACACACACACACACACACCCCCCCCCCTCTCCAAGCATGGTTTACCCCATTTTTGCCCCAAACCCTTGTAGAAGACCAAACTAAAATACCGCCGCCAGACATGTTCCTTAAACAACGAGGACAAAGCAACCAAAGAAACCAAATGATGGCCTAAAACTATTTAATTCCGGCGTTTTTCTGGAATAACGTTCTTTCCCCCCCCCCCCCCCCTTTCCCCCCCCCCCCCCCCCCCCCCCCCCCCCCCCCCTCCCGGCCTACTTCTTTCCCCCTTTTTTTCCTACTTCGTAAAAAAAAAAAAAAAAACCACCCACGCAAAGGTCTCCCCTCCGTCCTCAAAACATCTGCTGGAAACCTACAATTTCGCCCTCGCGTATAGATCTTGTCTGAGATTGGCCACTGAAAATCGTTGCTGCCGCCACCGTTCTGTTTTTCTTTTGAACTTGGAGAAGTTGAAATCGGCAACAAAAAGGCAGAGCCCACAGTCACGATGTCGCCAAATACCGACCTGAGACAACAGAGCCTAGGCTGAGGATTCCACGGTACACAGCTGTATATATAGTTCAACAGATCTATAGTTCGACAGATCTATAGTTTAACAGATCTACAGTTCGATAGATCTATAGTTTGACAGATCCATAGTTCTACAGGCAGTCCGCTCGGGTGCTCCTTTGCCGCTCTCCACGTCATCTTTCCGGCAAATAAAGAGCTGCACTGTCGTCTTGGAGCTGTTTGGGAATGGCAAGCGGAAAAGAACAAGGAAAATGTACTCACCGCAAGAAGACGTTGCAAAAATGGCCAAAAATGGCCCCTGCAATGTATGAATCCAGTTCCTGATCCAGACGAGGCACAGGCACACAACAAGTCAACGTTTCGACACAAAATGACTTCGTTTTCGTTTCCGAAAAACATTTTGTGTCGAAACATGGAACTGTTTCGTGTCCATGCCTCATCTTTCGGTGAGCACTTTTCTTTGTTCTCGTCCGCATGCTCTTTCTCGCCAGCCATCATTCGCTTCCTACCCCCCACCCCACCCCACCCAGTTCCCTCCCCATGTCAAATGAGAACCCCACAATCTGAATGGACCGTGCAAAACGATACGAAAACGGCAAGTAAGTAAGTAAGTAACGTGGTGTTTTTCACCCAGTCGGTTATACCAGTGTGTTTCACACCCAGTACGGTTATATCAGTGTGTTTCACACCCAGTACGGTTATATCAGTGTGTTTCACACCCAGTACGGTTATATCAGTGTGTTTCACACCCAGTACGGTTATATCAGTGTGTTTCACACCCAGTACGGTTATATCAGTGTGTTTCACACCCAGTACGGTTATATCAGGGCAGACTGAAAATGTTTTATCTCCGTGTCTCTCTTTTTAGTGACGGTACAGAGCCATGCAAGACACTACAGACTTCATTCATTCAGGGTACACCTCTTTCTGCAGCAGATCAAATCCAACAATCACAGCGAGAAACAGAAAGGGCAGGGAGCAGGAGGCTGGTTTTGTAGGGTTTGGGGCAGGAGGGATAAAAAGACAACAAAATCAACAGGTCCATTAGTTTTCAAAAGAAGATCCACCTTCTTCGAGGCAGGAGCCACATTTACTTCTTCTTCTTCCCCCCTGCCCCTCCAACCCCCCCTTTTTATAACATTCAATAAAATACCCCCCCCAAAAAAAGGTAACGAAAGAAAAAGAAAAGGATTTTTCTTTTTCAAAACAATACCAACCCCCCCCCCCCCCCCTCCGCAACAACAACAAAAAACAACTTTTTTGTTTTTTGTTAACTACAAATCCATTTTATTATTTTTTGTTAACTACAAATCCATTTTATTTTTTTTCCGCAACACCGTTTCTGAAATGGACCAGGCGGTATGTGTCCACCTGCCTCGGGAACGTCTCGCTGACTCCACACACGACTACCCACAGAACTGGAAAACTAAATGACTACAACTGCGCCGCTGCAGTCCTCTAAAACAGGAAGAGAGAGAGAAGAAAGAAAAAAAAAAAAAAAGACAGAAAAAAAAGAAGAAGAAAAGACAGAAAACAGAAGGAAAAAAGAAAGAAAGAGAAGATAAGGAAGAAAGAAAACAGAAAAAAAGAAAGAGAAGATAAGGAAGAAAGAAAACAGAAAAAAAGAAAGAGAAGATAAGGAAGAAAGAAAACAGAAAAAAAGAAAGAAAAAGACAACCACGGCCACGTCCGACTTTAAACCGGCAAAAGGTTTCACACGGCCACTCCCGAAGGGTCAGGGGATCAGACTACACATACGTCACACCACCGATCTATTGACTTCCAGTTACGGCACAGAGTTCTTTCTTTTTCTTTTTTCCCCTTCTGTCGCTCCCTCCGATTGTGGTTTTATGTCAAACGACAAAACTTTGAGAACTTGCGGCTGGCTGAATACCTAAAGCAAATAACTCGGAAATTGCTGTTTAGTGCCCCCCCCCCCCCCCACCCCCCCCCTTTTTTTTTTTTTTGGTTGAGGTTTCCGTTTCCAGTACATTAGGTTACCAGGACCAGAAGCAGTGGGAAGAGAGGCAATGCCAGGACCAGTTTTGACCAGTCACAGAGAACGTGTTCCGCCACAACAGTGCCAGGATGCAGACAGTGAAATGGATGAAGGGCGGAATAAAGGGGAATTTTAAAAAGGGGGGGTTTTGGGGGGGGGAAAAAGGGGGGGGGGGGGGGGGGAGGGGGGAAAAAATTTTTTTTAAAAAAAAAAGGGGGAAAAAGGGGGGGGGGCCCCGGGGGGCCCCAAAAAAGGGAAGGGGAGGGGGGGGGGGGGGGGGGGGGTTTTTTTTTTTTTTGGGGGGGGGGGGGGAAGGGCGGGGGAGGGGGGGGGGGAGGGAAACGCCCCAGGGGGAAAAACGACCCCTTTAAGGGGCCCAAAAAAAATTCACCCGACCCCAGTTTACCTCCCCTGAACGCCGGCCAAAACCGGCGCGGAGAAACGGGGCGATGGGGAAGTGGGGGGGGCAAAGACGTAGTCTTTTCCAGAGCAGGGACAGCGGAGCGGATTTGTGTGGGCCACAACTCGATGGGCGGGTGCTGGGTCTAAGACACGGGCCGACAGCCGAGCAAACACTCATCAAAGGCGGTCCACAACCTCAATCCAGGCCTCTTTACCGCCCCCCTGTTTGCAAGCGGTTGGCGAAGGGGGGGGTGGGGGTTGTTTCCCACCCGACATTTTCCCTTGGTCCCCCCCCCCCCCCCCCCCCCCCCCCCCCCCCCCCCCCCCCTTAAAACCACCCCCCCCCCCCCCCCCCCCCCCCCCCCCCCCCCCCCCCCCCCCCCTCCCCCCCCCCCCCCCCCCCCCCCCCCCCCCCCCCCCCCCCCCCCCCCCCCCCCCCCCCCCCCCCCCCCCCCCCCCCCCCCCCCCCCCCCCCCCCCCACCCCCCCCCCCCCCCCCCCCCCCCCCCCCCCCCCCCCCCCGTGGTGTGCGTAACGGTGATGGCGTTTGAGAAAAGAAAAAAATTTTTTTTGGACTCGGCTCTTTTACTTTGCAATCAATTTGAAAGTAGTGCACAGTCATACAATTTTGATCAATTAAAAACAAAAGGGAAAAGAGAGGATGATAGAGGGAGAGAGAGAAGATGAAGAGAGAGAGAGGGGAGAGGAGAGGGAGACAGCAGTAAAAAAAACAGACAGACAGACAGACAGACAGACAGACAGAGACAGACAGACAGACAAACAGACACTCACACTCTCTCTCTCATCCGCGGGCACGAACGTGTTTGTTATTCTTGCCTCCAGCTACTTAGACATCAGGCCCCATATGTATGAAGAGCAAATAAAGTTAAAGGCGGATAACCCCTAATCCCGATCAGCTAAAGAGGCCGCAAGTCCCGCAAGTCCCGATCTCCTTCCACATGCACGAGTCGTTTGCCTGTGCTTATTCTTAGACCGGGGAAGTCCCCTGTTTTACCAGCTATGCACCGCGAGTGACGTCGAAAACAGGAAACCAACTGAACCGGAACGACGACAGATCTCCACGAGCCAAAGTTCAGTTCAAACTACGGCTTACTTACGCACGCTGGAAAGGTATGCGAGCAGCTAGAACTTCAGTGAGAATAAAAAAACGGCATTTTGTTTCAACGGGTGTACCAAGGGCATAATTAGACCTGCTTACGTCCAACAACTTATTTGTCGCAGACTGGTTTTGAAGGAACAGTGAATCGCTTCGATTGCCAGTGGCCCAATGACCCCTTCCCATTCGAGATTGTCCTGCCGCTCTCTTCGTCGTTTGTGTTCACAATGATGCTTGCATCCAGTTTGCTTGAATCAACTGTGGTCTCAAATGGTACGTACGTGGTATGACGTCGGTCGTTAGAAGTGTTCGTTTTCTCTTCTCCTCTGTAGAAGCCTGTGTCGGTAACAGCAGCATCGAGCAGCCGTTCTAACTGATACAGCGTTAAAACTGTTTTAAAAAACAAAACATAACAACCCCCCCCCCCCAAAAAAAAAAAAAAAAAAAAAAAAAAACAACACACCAACAACAAACAACACACCACACACACACACACAAAAACCCCCACACCCAAAACAACAACAACAACAACAAAACCCACACGATCTCCCTCCCGAGATAACAGCCAGGCTGACTGGGGGGTTTAAAAAACCAACTATTAAATATTAAAAGGGGAAACTTAACGCGTTTGGCGGCCGGACCCATCCTAGCTGCGTCCACACAACCGATTTTTTTTATGTCGTCACGTTTAGAAAAAAAAGGCTGGGGCCGCGGGCAGGGTGTGTGTGGTTGGTGTGTTGTGTGTTGTGGTGGGGTGGTTGTGTGTGGTGGTGTGTGATAGCAGGTATATGCTTTTTCTCAAGCGTTTGGGCGTTATTATTTTTTCATTGTAAATAATTATTAATATTGTAAAGGCTATACGCTCTGTTTTAAAAGGCGTATTATTAATTATGTTTTTTTTTGGGGCAAAAACTTGACAATTGCGTACAGAGATACCTTCTCCCTCCCCCCCCCCCCCACCCGTAAATGATCTGAGAATCCAGACAGGGTTCCTTGGTGCGAGAGAAACAACTCAACGTTTCAGATGAAGGAATAACACCACCATCCGCACCGAGATGTACTGTTAAGGAGAAAACGTTCGAGCTCACCCGTGTCACTTGTTGTCAGCACGTGATACTCTTTATGACCATGACCGTGTGTGTGTGTGTGTGTGTGTGTGTGCGTGCGTGCGTGCGTGCGTGCGTGCGTGCGTGCGTGCGTGCGTGCGTGCGTGCGTGCGTGCGTGCGTGCGTGCGTGCGTGAGTCCGTGCGAACGCGTGTGTGTATGCGTGCGTGCGTTTCTGTATGCGCGTGTGTGTATAATTTACGCGTGCGTTTTTTGTTGTTGTTGTTGTTGTTGTTTTATTTTAATTCTACATAAAATTCAACAGAACACTTCAAAGCAAAACCGTTAAAAGTCTCAGTTTTTGTTTTGATCTCTTCAATACCTGTTGGACAAAACAAGTTCAGTTGAGAAGGCACGCTCCTTTAAAATCAGGACTGCTACAGCTGCCGAAGGGCTACAGGTTACAGAAAAAAATGAGTTGCATACGCAACACCTCTACAGGGTCCTTGACAAGTGCCTGCTGAGCACTGTCAGGAGAAAGAGAGACGGCAAACAGGCAAGTATATCTAAGCCCCAGACAAAACAGACTTCGGCAACTGACGGTGCGGTCGCCTCCACCTCAAACGTTCAAATGGGAGACAACCCCTGCCGCCTTCGCGGTCAGAAGCAGCCGATAGATTTGTGCCAGTGCCAGAGCAGACGACAGACAGCCCAGCGTCTCTCTCTCTCTCTCTCTCTCGCCGCCAGCACCACGCTACAGAACAGCGTCTGTGAGTGGCTGTCAGTTGGCATGGCAATGGGTCAATACAAAGCCGCTTTTATCTGATTGGTTGACGATGTCTGATACAATTACTTGTCTCTGCCACGGCGCTGCGCACGCGCGCTGCCGGGTCTATTCTTATCCCAGGCGCACATGGCAGCGCGTCAGTCGTAGTGTTGATACTGCTGGGGGCACGCGTGGTGCCGGGCCAGTCTGCCAGATGTAGGCGACACAGCGCTGGAAGGTTTACTACATCGACGACAAACTTCTCCTTCTTGTTCTTGTGCGGATTTAACGAAACAAACGCCAGCGAGGTACGGCGGGACCAGTTTCCAGCCATTCAAACCTGGAGACTTCAGCCATGGGTGGAAAACTACGTTTCGTGTTGGAATACCAGTTTATTCAATTAAAGCGATGAACGTGATGATCGAGTTTTCGTGTAAACAAACCTTCGGGGGACGGGGGCACTGAAGAAAAAAAATAAAATAAAAAATAAATAGCAGGGGAAAAAAGGGGAGAAAGTTCGCCGCCGTGTGTCGCAAATCCCGTTCACTGCTTCCGACAACAGAACGCGAAGACTGAGGAACAGGAGGAGGAGGAGAAGGACTGAGGAGGAGGCTAAAAGCTAAAGAACGGTGACGGTGAAAACATATCCGAGTTTGGAAACAATCCGCTTTCTTTCGCCGCGTGAAGGACGCGAGAGGCGAGGCCGTCGTTTTATTCCCAGTCACGGTACCCACTGTGACACGGCGACCAGCGTCAGGGACCCTCTCTTCACAGTGTCCTACAGTCACCCCCCCGCTACCTCCACCATTCTCCGCACCCAGGACCAACCCCCACCAGTGGGTGGAGAGAGGGAGTGACTACCGTCTGCAAAAAGAAGGGAGAGAGTGAGAAAAAAAAAGGTGGATTACAGCGGGGCGACAAAGTTCTCTTTCTGCTTGTGGGAATCCAGTTCTTTTTTCTTTTTCTTTTTTTTCTGCTTGTGTGAATAGCCTACAGTTCTTCTTTTCTTTTTTTCCTGCAGTGTGGGAATAACGGAGAGAGAGAGAGAGAGAAAACGGGGGTTTCCCCGAGACTCTACTGACAGCGTTGTCTGTCCGTTCTTTTGTGTCGAGTCCTCCAAGTCCCTGTGTCACGAGCTGGTGGCTAGGGCGAAGAAGAAAAGAAAGGAGAAGAAGATTTTAAAGGAGAGAGGAAATTTGCCGTTGGAATACTCCCCCAAACATTCATGTCTCTTGGCTGGTTAACGTTGGCGTCCCAGTGACGGAACCTAAGCCTATCAACTGCTATAGATCCGCTAAGCGCGGTTTGTGTGGCGAGGTGGCCTGGACGCGTCGTGTGGTGTAGCTTACTCCGTGGCACTGTGTTGTATCATCAATCATGGATCTACCTCACAAACAGTACGCGTTGCTCGTGCTGCTGCTTTTGGAGTACCTTAGCAGCCTGGTGTCTGGCACCGCCTGGGAACACATATCATGTGAGTATCGCTCAGCACGGGCTGCAGCACCAACCACTTCATACGCCACTCCTGTCCTGGTCGTATGCGCTCCTGAAGCGTCTGTCTCTGTGTGTGTTTTTTCTCTCAGTGCTGGCGAAGGAAATAAAGTTTCTGAGTGTTGTATGTTGTGTCGTGCTGTGCTGTGCTGTCAGTGTCTGCTGGAAGTAATAATAATAATAATAATAATAATAATAATAATAATAATAATAATAACAATAATAATAGATTATTTGTGGCACCTGATCTCGTAAGAGCCCAGAGCGCTTACAAGAAATGTGGATACGCTCATTATTACCACACACACACACCACCACACACACCCACCCACACACACCACACACCACACACACCATCACACACACACACACACACACACACACCACACACCACACACACACACACTACACACACTACACACACACACACACACACACTAACTACACACACACACACACACACACACACACACACACACACACACACACACACACACACACACACACACACACACACACACACACACACACACACACACACACAACACACACACACACCACACACACACACTCTACACACACACACACACACACACACACACACACACCACACACACACACACACACACACACACACACTACAAATATATGCATTACTGGTGATGGGTTGGAAGAATTTCGAAAGAAAACGACAGATCACAACGCAGAAGAGAAGAGGTGGGTTTTCAATTCTGACTTAAAAGAAGAGAGTAAAGACGACTGTCTGACACACAGAGAGAGTACGATATGGTGGGTAACGACAACACCTCCCATTCGTTCCAACCGCACGACTGCATTTCGCTTCAGTAATTCTGTTTGTTTTGCTCGACAAAGTCGCTGCCATGCTTTGAAAGAGGCGTCCGCTTAGCCTGTTGGGTTTCCGTATCACCAGAATACTGCTGGGTTTCCGTATCATCTAAATACTGTTGGGTTTCCGTATCACCAGAATACTGCTGGGTTTCCGTATCATCTAAATACTGTTGGGTTTCCGTATTACCTAAATACTGTTGTTTCCGTGTCACCCAAATACTGGGTTTCCGTATTACCTAAATACTGTTGTTTCCGTGTCACCCAAATACTGGGTTTCCGTATTACCAAAATACTGTTGGGTTTCCGTATCACCAGAACACTGCTGGGTTTCCGTATCATCTAAATACTGTTGGGTTTCCGTATTACCTAAATACTGTTGTTTCCGTGTCACCCAAATACTGGGTTTCCGTATTACCAAAATACTGTTGGGTTTCCGTACCACCAGAACACTGCTGGGTTTCCGTATCACCAAAATTTGTACTGTTGGGTTTCTGTATCACCAGAATGCTGTTGGGTTTCCCGGTATCACCAGAATGCTGTTGGGTTTCCGTATTACCAAAATAATTTTGGGTTCCCGGTATCACCAAAATACTGTTGGGTTTCCGTACCACCAGAATACTGTCGTGATTCGGTATCGCCAGAGTCAGTCAGCAGAGACGGTCAAGTGAACTTTGAATATCCACAAACATCGTCAACACAAGTGTGTGTGTGTGTGTGTGTGTGTGTGTGTGTGTGTGTGTGTGTGTGTGTGTGTGTGTGTGTTCGTGTGCGTGTGTGCGTGCGTGTGCGTGCGCACGTGTGTTCGTGTGTGTACATTTGTGTTCGTGAGTGTGTGTGTGTGTGTGTGTGTGTGTGTGTGTGTGTGTGTGTGTGTGTGGTGTTGTGTGTGTGCGCGTGCGTGTGTTGTGTGTGTGTGTGTGTGTGTGTGTGTGTGTGTGTGTGTGTGTGTGTGTGTGTGTGTACGTGTGTGCTTGCTGCCTGAGTGAACACAACACAACACATCCGAACCTATCCGGAATCGACAGGTTGCCGCTACAGAACCGAGCGTAACGCCCGACAAGGCCCCACCGCCACACGACCCGTCACCACGCTCAGTTTCCTCACAACGACAGCACCGGCAATATTGAGACGCAGAACACCTCGCCGTAATTAGTCACAACCTGCTCCCGTTACCGCCAGCAGCAAGGCAAGACACCTGATTACGACACAGAGGGAAAGAGCGCGGCCAGAGGATCTATTATACATGGCTGTTTTCATCCTGGACACGACTCTCACGCTACACAGAGCCCGTACAACCCTGTACACCTCCCTTCCCTTGCCTCAGATATATATATATATATATATATATATATATATATATATATATATATATATATATATATATATATATATATATAATGTTTTACAGAGGACAGCTCGTTCTCGGGCTCGGAAATGTGGAAGATTTTGATCAATGATGCCTAACGCCCACAGAAACTTCCTACGGGGAGAGGGAGGGAGGGTGAGGGTGGACAGGGGTGAGGGGGTGGGGGGTGGGGTGGGGTGGGGGGTTACCCATGTTGAGGTACTCGCTCTAAGTGTTCTTGGAAAACGCGTGACTCCGAGACTACCACTACACTCTCCAGCAGGTATTAAAGGTACTGAGTTTGCAATGGGAACCCGCACGCGCAAAGCAACTTGTGTGTACTTCTGCAGCTTTTACTGTTCAAGCAGTTAGCTGTAAGAAACAGAGTGTGTGGGATGTAAGGAAACAGAGTGTGTTGGTTGTAAGAAACAGAGTGTGATGCATGTAAGGAAACGGAGCATGTTGGGTTGTAAGGAAGCG
This sequence comes from Alviniconcha marisindica, assembly GCA_018857735.1. NCBI lineage: Eukaryota > Metazoa > Mollusca > Gastropoda > Provannidae > Alviniconcha > Alviniconcha marisindica. The sequence continues at coordinate 6,592 of JABMCL010000667.1, read as the reverse complement.
GAGTGTGTTGGATGTAAGGAAACAGAGTGTGTTGGTTGTAAGAAACAGAGTGTGTTGCATGTAAGGAAACGGAGCATGTTGGGTTGTAAGGAAGCCGAGTGTGCTGGATGTAAGGAAACAGAGCGTGCTGGTTGTAAAGAACAGACCGGTGTGCTGGATGTAAGGAAACAGAGCGTGCTGGTTGTAAAGAACAGACCGGTGTGCTGGATGTAAGGAAACAGAGCGTGCTGGTTGTAAAGAACAGACTGGTGTGCTGGATGTAAGGAACAAAGTGTATTGGTTGTAAGAAAACAGAGTGTGTTGGATGTAAGAACAGAGTGTGCTGGTTGCAAGGAACAGACTGGTGTGCTGGATGTAAGGAACAGACTGGCGCGTGCTGGATGTAAGGAACAGACCGGCGTGCTGGATGTAAGAACAGAGCGTGTCGGTCGTAAAGAAACCGAGTCACAAGAGCCAGTGTCCGCGGAATGAGACAAGGGTAGAGAAGGCAACTCCAGCGAGTCCACCATCTCCCGCTACGAGAGCTGGGCCCCACACCACAGCCAGCTTCGCACAGCCAGCTCGGCTCGGCTCTGGAAGGCGGGAGAGAGAGGAAGGCTAGGGAAGGGAATTAGCCATTGAAGGACGCTGCATACATTCCATGCTGCGTTTAGTTCGATTGTGCGGCGGGACCATCAAGCCGGTCGCACGGCTTACGTGGCTATTCTTTCTTTCTTTCTTTCTTTTTTCTTCTTTCCTTCTGTCTCTTGTGCTTCTTCTGTGACTGAAAAACGTACCGCTGTGCGCTGGAGTCGTTAAAGCCAGGACAACAGCGTGTGTAGCGCTGCGCTCTGACTGTCTTGGAGTAGGCGGGGAGGGCTGTCAGCCGGGGAGGAGACCCTGGGGCTGAGAGACACGTGATAGGGAATCGAACGTTTGGGACAGGTTCACTCCCCCCCCCCCCCCCCCACCGGGCCTCTCTCCCGTCGCCCAATTGTTCAGTTTCACTCCTATTGTACGCGTCCCCTGAATTGGGAAAAAACAGAGAGAGAGGAGGAGGGGGGGGGGGAAGAAGGGGGGGGAAGCAGCGGGAAGGAAAGAAGGGGGGGGGAGGGGGGAGGGAGAGGGGAAAAGAGAGAGAGAGAGGAGAGAGAGAGAGAGAGAGAGAGAGAGAGAGAGAGATGGTACGTAACAGAGAAAGTGTATAATTATAGCGAGGATGATTAGTAAGGACACCGAGGTCAGGCCTACAGCTGACCGCTTGACCGGCGCATGGACTGTCTCTGAGCACACGTCTAACCTTCCTCACAACACTGCTGCGCTCTCTCCCTCTTTCTTCTTCTCTCTCTTCCTCTCTGTCCCTCTTTCTTCTTCTCTCTCTTCCTCTCTGTCCCTCTTTCTTCTTCTCTCTCTTCCTCTCTGTCCCCTTTTTTTTCTTTCCCTTTTTTTTTCTTTTTCTTTTCCCCTTCTCTTTTTTTTTTTTCCCTCTTTCTTCTTCTCTCTCTTCCTCTCTTTTCCCCCTCTTTTTTCCCTTCCCCTTTTTCTCCCCCCCCCCCCCCTTCCTCTCTGTCCCTTTCCCTTTCTTCCCCCCCCTTCCCCTCCCCCCTCCCCTCTCCCCCCCTCTCCCTCTTCTCTCTCTTTTCCCCCCTAACGTTTTTTCCCCCTCCTTCTCTCTCCCTCACTCTCCCCCACCCCTACCTTCCCCCAATGTTTTCTTCTCTCTCTTGCTCTCTCTTTCCCTTTTTTCTCTCTCCATCACCCCTCCTTCTCCCCGCCACCCTCCCTCCCACCAACGCCCTCTCTCCTCCCAACTCCGTTGTGGTGAAACGACTGAGGCGGTGGCTATGGAGTGTTTCCCAGCACAGGAAGCGGAAACACCTACACGTCCATCGTTCACACACAGCCCAGCACCTAACACTCCATCTAATGGACTGCCAGTGTACGCTGTGCATGTCACCCCCCCGCTTTTTACAGCAGTCAGCTTCTGTCTGTACCCCGTGTCACTGCCGCAACAAACAACCCAAAAACAACAAAACAAAACAAAAAAAACAAAAAACAAGAAGCAAACAAACAAACAAATATATATATATATATAAAACAAAAATCCTCCGCTGAAACAAATGATAACCAGAACACGAAGAGAAAACAACTTTCATACTAAAAAACTAAAACAAAACAACGACAACCAAAAAAAGAAAAACAGCGTTCTGAAAACGAACAACAAACAAACTAATCATTCTCATCCAAAACATCTCCACTGGCCGCAAGCTAAGTCGGTCAAATTTCATTCTTATCATTTGTTAGTGTATTACTTAAATTTCATTGTTATCATCGTTTGTTAGTGTATTACTTAAATTTCATTCTTATCATCGTTTGTTAGTGTATTACTTAAGTTTCATTCTTATCATCGTTTGTTAGTGTATTACTTAAGTTTCATTCTTATCATCGTTTGTTAGTGTATTACTTAAGTTTCATTCTTATCATCGTTTGTTAGTGCATTACTTAAATTTCATTCTTATTATCGTTTGTATAACGTAGCTGTCGGTTCCATGCTTAAAAAGGTCTTTTCACTCAAGATTTGCACATGTTTTGTGTTGTGTAATTAAAATAAGCGTGTGTGTGTGTGTGTGTGTGTGTGTGTGTGTGTGTGTGTGTGTGTGTGTGTGTGTGTGTGTGTGTGTGTGTGTGTGTGACTTGCGTAACTGAATGAGTACTGGTTGACGACTCGTATTAGTACGAAACCAAATTGCACGCCTTCACGACAGCAACGAATATGAAGTCAAAATGATGAGAGAGAGAGAGAGAGAGAGATGAGAGAGAGAGAGAAGAGAGAAGAGAGAGAAGCAAATATGAACTTCAGAGAATGAGAGAGAGAGAGAGAGAGAGAGAGAGAGAGAGAGAGAGAGAAGAGAGAGAGAGACAGAGACAGAACAGAGAGAGAGAGAATATGAAGTCAAAATGAGAGAGAGAGAGAGAGAGAGAGAGAGAGAGAGAGAGAGAGAGAGAGAGAGAGAGAGAAGAGAAAGAGCAAATGGAGAGAGAGAGAGAGAGAGAGAGAGAGAGAGAAGAGAGAGAGAGAGAGAGCCCATTTCAGTCTGTTTGACTTTTCATCCCAACTAATCGTAGTCATATTTTCAGAATATTTTTCTCTTTCGAGTGAAATTGACTTGGATTCTGGAGGCGGGCGTTTGTGCAATGTTTGCGGGTCCTCTGGCAGGGTTTGTGTTGGGTTTCGTTTGATGTTGTGATGTTGGGTGAAGCTCTGCGCGAGCTCTTTGTTTGGTTCCCACATTACCGCTGGCTTTGATGTGTGCGCGAGACTTCATTACTCGCAATCATCTCTCAACCAGGCTGTCTGAGACGAGACGAGACGAGACACAGAGAGAAGAGAGAGAGAGAGAGAGAGAGAGAGAGAGAGAGAGAGAGAGAGAGAGAGAGAGAGAGAGAGAGATGCTAATCATAACAACAGGGTGTCAGATGATCTACGGAGATTTCGGGAGTCACAGTAACATGATCACATAATGGTTAAGATGTGGGCACGTGCGCTAGAGAGAGAGAGAGAGAGAGAGAGAGAGAGAGAGAGAGAGAGAGAGAGAGAGAGAGACAGACAGACAGACAGACAGACAGACAGACAGACAGACAGACAGAAACAGAGAGAGACAGAGACACAGAGAGAGACAGAGACAGAGAGACAGACTAGTTAATAACAAACAAAAGATAACAAGTACTGTGTATCAGTTTGTCCACACACACAGAATGATGGAAGGACTCTTGTCTTTGTTGACACAGAGAGAGGGGGGAGGGAGAGAGAGACAGAGAGGGGGGGGGGGGTAAAGGAGACAGGGCTGGTGAAGGAGATGGGGAGAGGGCGGCGGTGGTGGGGCGGTTGGGGGGGGGGGGGGGGGGCGGGGGGGGGGGGGCGATCTAGCTACAGAGGTGGAGAGCGAGCGCGGAGTATGGGTGACCAAGCTATATTGACGGTTCCATGAGAGCGTTCTCTGTGAAAGGGGAGACGAGAGCGGCAGCCCAGCGATCGACAGTTGACAAGAAGCTGGCTAATAAATAATCATAATAAAAAAGAAGGCCCGTTGTCTGGGTACAGGGCTGCCGTGGCTATCAAATGATGGAGTCTGAAGGTTTTTTTCCCCCCTGTCTGCAATAACGGATTATGTCAGTGATTCATCTAAGACCCCTCCCCCTCCACCCGCCCTCTCCCCCACCACCCAATCCCCCCTATGTGGATGGAAGGTCCGTTTGGGTTTGGGGCCTGTTCTCTTATCATAACCTTCCAACTGTCCCAGCCGGCCTCTGGAAGGTGGTGGGGTGCGTGTGCAAGTGCGTGAGTGTGTGTGGGGGTGTGTGTGTGTGTGTGTGTGTGTGTGTGTGTGTGTGTGTGTGTGTGTGTGGGGAGGAAGTGAGAGGAGGGAGAAGAGAGAGGGGGGGGGAAGGGACGCGAACGATTTTTATTAATTTTTTTTAACGAGGGTATGGATAAGTCGAGCGTTTTACTCGGGGCGGGGGAGGGGGGGGGGGAGAGAGAGAGAGAGAGAGAGAGACAGACAGACAGACAGACAGACAGACAGAGACAAACAGACAGACAGACAGAGACAGAGAGCCGTTCTTTACCTCTTTCCGCATCAACACCCAGCCACTGACGAGCGTTTAATAGCAAAGGAATGTTACCCAATGTGCTGAATGATTAATGCGGACATATTTCACTCGTCGTTAGCGACCAACACTGCACCTGTCCCTGGGGACACATCCTTCCTGTTCACTGCCGGCCTGCACACAGCACGGGCTAACCTGGCCGTTTGTCACCAGCCTGCACACAGCACGGGCTAACCTGGCCGTTTGTCACCGGCCTGCACACAGCACGGGCTAACCTGGCCGTTTGTCACCAACCTGCACACAGCACGGGCTAACCTGGCCGTTTGTCACCAACCTGCACACAGCGCGGGCTAACCTGGCCGTTTGTCACCTGCCTGCACACAGCACGGGCTAACCTTGCCGTTTGTCACCAACCTGCACACAGCGCGGGCTAACCTGGCCGTTTGTCACCGGCCTGCACACAGCACGGGCTAACCTGGCCGTTTGTCACCGGTCTGCACATTGCACAGGGTAACAACCGTTTGTCACGTACCTGCACGTTACACGGGGTAATAACCGCTTGACACGTACCTGCACGTTACACGGGGTAACAACCGTTTGTCACGTGCTTGCACATTGCACGGGGTAACAACCGTTTGTCACGTGCTTGCACATTACACGGGGTAACAACCGTTTGTCACGTGTCCTCAGCACAGCATGGGCTGGCATATATATATATAGTGTACAAACAAGAAGAAGAAGCTAGTAATGGATTGTTGAGGTGCGGCATAATACTTAGGTCTGGAAGACCTTTGAGTAAATCCGGAACCCCACCCCCCCCCCCCACCCCATCGTATGCACATAACGCACCACGTACGCTCTTGAAAGAAAGAAAAGAAAAAGAAAGACAGGAAAAGACGCGTTATGCTTAGTTTCCAAGGAAACGCTAGGAAATGAAAATGCAGAGCGCCAATGGTGTCACATTAATTCCTCGGTGAGTTCAGTTCACCAACAGGAGGTCGATTCATTTGCAACGCTGACTGCCATTGTTCTCAGCAGTGGCGGGATCAGATCACTCGTGTGATGATTTGATTAATTTCATCTCGTTGTGTTCTTCATTACACGTATGATCGACGAAGTGAATAGAGTTGGGATTAATATATAATATACAAGTCTCTCTCTTTGTGACACACACACACACACACACACACACACACACACACACACACACACACACACACACACACACACACACACACAGGCATGCATGCACACATGCAACACACACACGTACACACATGTGCACACGCACACACACATGTACACATGCACATGACACACACACACACACACACACCACACACACACACACACACACACACACACACACACGACGCACATGCACACAGACAGACAGACAGACAGGGCAGACACACACACACAAAAACACACACAACAACACACACACACACACACACACACACACACACACACACACACACACACACACACACACGTACGCCCCAGACACAGACAGACAGACAAAACAGACAGAAAGACAGACAAGACAGACACACACAACACACACACACACACACACACACACACACACACACACCCCGACACAAAAGCGTAACAGACACACACACACACATACAACCCCAAAACACAACAACACACACACACACACACACACACACACACACACACACCCCACACACACACACACACACACACACACACACCACACGTTAAGAAGACATGCAACACGTCTTGCACGAGCACTACTAAACCAACTTTAGTTGTACAGCCGGCGGTATTGTGCAGCTGCCACAGTAGCAGACGACAGTGACAGTGGAGGGTTGGATGGAGGGAAGGACGCTGACTCGGGAGGGGGGGGGGGGGGGCAAAGGGAGGGCCTGTAGAGCAAATTAGCACACCTGATTTCATTTCCGTTGAGGGAATATCAAAGGAAAAAGGGTCTGTGCCGCTTTGCCAGCCCTCTACACCCAACCGATCACAAACC